>JAXGGA010002213.1:0-128015 GCA_038373865.1 Uloborus plumipes | reverse complement strand
CCTGAATCTTGTTTTCATCGAAAGCAGAACATTTCTTCAAGCAAATCCTGGACTCAAACATACTAAATCGCTTCTGCCAAAAGTTTACTTTTAGTTCAATCCGTAGTACGATGGTAAATTTACAAATGTGTGCATAAAATTTACATTGTTTTCCACAAAGAGGGAAGTGTTATTTGTTCAAGTTTCATATAAAGCAGCATTTGATAAAGCATTTTGATGCATTGAGAAAAAACTAGCTACACAACTCCGCAGCAGCAACTTATAATGTAAGTTTCAAAATGTAGTGAAATAATTATTAGAAATTTGTTTCTGTAGATATTTTACTTTAGGGACCGTCCACAAATGATGTGAAGCTTTTAGGGAGTTCGTGAAATTTTGAGATTGTGACAAAAATGACAGAGAGGGTGTCAAGAAATGTTACATCAGAATTTTTTGTGAAAATATGCTTATGATTGACATGACATGTGACTAGAGTAGGGGAAGGGTAGAGGGGAAGTTTGACATTTTGTGACGAAGCGGGGGGGGTGACAAAAAAGGCGAAATACCATTCATAGACAACTCCATAGATACGTTAACTGAGCAACACGGTAAAAGACCTTTCTACTCGCTATTCTATCATTCTCAAATCAAATAATGAGACTACTTTTAATTTAAGTCACATAGTTCATATTCTTCAAGATTATTCTCGTGGTTGTTAGCTCAGTTATCTTCAATCTCAGCGTTCAAAATCCGCTGATAGCTAATAGCATGCTTTGAAATATTTATGATTTTCTACTTAAAATCACTTTTAAGAACACGTACTGAAAGACTTTATACAGCAATTTTACATTTTTCTTCAATCCAAAGAAATTAACTGCTACAACTTGCACTAAGCATTTAAAAAATGCTTAAATACTTGTAGTTTTTAAGGATATTTTTCTTATTTTGTCGATGATTTTATTTTCAGATTTTCGTCAAGGTGGCGCTGGTGGCCATGGTCACGACGATTTAAAACCCATCAGCTCAGTTATAAATTGGAAAAGTATGGTTAGCAAATACTTAGAAATAAAAGGAATAGACATGGGTACTACGCCACCAACCGGAAGTACTGATGAGTGAAGATTTTAAAAGAAACTGAAATTATTTTTTGATCCCATGTTTGAAGTACAGGAGACAGTTTTCCGGCCATTTTTCATATCATTGTCATTTGTACAAAAAGGAGCTTATTCACAATTTATTTATGTTAAAAACTGGATGTGAATACATTATATTTTCTTCACTTAATAAGAAACAAAAGAACAAATACCTCAAAAAGTAAGATTATGATACCATTTGCGAAACCTTTTATTGTAATTTTCAATCCGATTTTCTTATGCAGTTTTGTAAATCATTAATAAAATAGATTTCTACAATTGTGTACTGTTTATGAAAAAACACTTAGCATATTACCGCAGATTTTTTGCACACTGGTTCAAGGAACACATCTCATACTAAACACCAATATTAGTTTGATTTAATACAATTTACATAAAGTGAAGACCAATCTTTCTCTCATGGACTAATTAGCACATCCTAAACAAAACTCTTGAATATTAAGATCTACAAAAATTCCTGTATGTGTGTTATGGACTAATAAACACACTTCAAACAGAACACCAGCAATTTGCTTTATGAACTAATAAACATAGCTCAAACGGAACACTGGTATTAGTTTTACCGATAAACGCATCTCAAATTGAACCCTAGTCTTAATTTTATGGACTATAAATACACATCAGTCCGAATATCAGTATCAGTTGTAGGGATTAATACAGAACACCAGTATCAGTTTTACGAACTAATAAACTCATTTTAAAACGGATCATTAGTATAACGTATTGCACTAGCAAATGTATGAAATTGAACTATTGAATATTTACTTACTCAAATTACACATTTTAGTATCGAAAATTAGTACCAAACCTAATTTTTGAACGATTGAAATAAAATACGTGAAATATTACGATGAGGTAACAACTATAAGTATGCAATTAGTTTTAAAAACATTTACCTTTAGGATATCCCATTGGCATGTGCAAAGAATATGCATCAAAGAATGTGTGGCCTACTATCAAACGCAAAGTCGCTGACGCGTTCCGAAACTCAATCTGCAAAAGTTTAAAAGGCACGATGAAGTTTAATTTTTCAATCAATTCACAAGGGGGCTACGTGGGCCTAGAGGTAGAGTACTCTCCTCGTAAGCAAGTGGTCGCGGGTTCGAATCCCGTCCTGCCCCATGGATGTTATTTCATCCTCTACGTGCCGTAAATCTGTCCTGTGTTCGTCAGGGTGCAAACCTCATGTATGTTGAAGCTGATGGCTTCTGAACCGAAAAAAAAAAATCAATTCACAACACAGATTTCGAGTACTTGGTCAACCAGAACCCGTTTCTGATCTCACGTCCAACATGACGGATAGTACGCAGCATATTTATAGAGTGGGACAGAATTTACGCTCACGGAGAAGGAAGTTATAACCAGAGCTAGGGCAAGAATCGAAACCTCTGCCTTGGGATTACGAGAATGATGCTTAATCAAACTGTTTCAACGAAAAACATGCAATACGAGAAATGAATGAGCATTATTTTTCAACCGGTGACGTCGCTTCAACTATGCCAGCACACGACCTCTGGTGTAATTATTAGGAGAAAAAGTTTATGCATGTAGACTTGGAAAGAAGAAACCTATAGCAATCTGCGTTATGTTATAGTTACTAATATTTTTTTATATGTAATCCACAAGCTAATCAGCTTCACTTACGTAGAATTTAACGAACAAAGCACCTTTGCACTGGTGGAATTTGAACCCACAACATCCAGTAAATGAAGCAAAGCGTCTACATCAGAGCCACGATGGCTCTGCGTTTTATCTATGTAAAAAAGAAAAAGGGTGTATGTGTGTGTTATACAAAGCCACAGTTTACGTCATATCTGTGACAAATTGTGTACAGATGTCCTATAATATTCAGGAATTCATATTGCTCCCTTTCTCATGGAAATGTTTCGCCAGAAAATCCATGAAAGGAATATTTATCCTGAAAATAACAATGAATTTCTGGAATTTTAGACTCCAATGAGGCTTCAATTTAAAATTTTAGTCATAAAACTGCTCTCTTCTACACGTTAACAAAAAATCGTGTACTATTTTTTTTCTTTTATTAAAACCTGATTTTTGAACATACGTCACTATTTTTAATTTCAAGATAGAACGCGCAACGCCGGCAACATAGTAAGTAATTCAATACAAAAGCTCAAAAGAATCAGTGGCTAAGTGATATGAGATATTATTTTATTTCATTAAAAAATTATTGTATCTAGTTATCTATTTATTTAAGTATATCAATCTCTTCCTGAACGCCAGGGAATTGACCATAGAAAAAGGTATCGATAGATTCGTAACATTTTAGGCTTCATGTTGGCTAATTTACATTATTGTAAGCAAATTTTCATAATTGATTTTATTAATAATTTAAAACATAAATTTTCAAGGACGTTTTAATTTTTCGGAGCAAAACCAGCTTGCAGCGTACCAATTCCTCCATTTGTGTCTTCTGTTCCAAAGTTGTCAGACTCCTTATACGTTCGTTCTCTCTATCCCTCTATCTTTCTCTCCTTCAAGAATGTCACTTAGGGTTAGCGTAATGTTTAGAATGCCTTCGGTAATGCGTGTTTTCTGATACTCGGTAGATGAGGGGGGGAAAGTCGATACTAGAAGAGGAACGCTCCAAAAGACCAGTTACGCCGCTCTGAATATTGCTGTACTACTCATTAATAAATGCACCAGCACAAGTGGCTAAAAGGGTGAAGCCCCCGAAGTACACTGCTGGGAATGAAATGACTCTACAGGTGCGCAGAGCTAAGAACCCTAAGTACATCGCCATCAGCAGTGAGGTCGCTGCGGCCACCTTGGTGGCATATCTTGGAAAATCTAAGATGGCGGGATTGACTCTTGCCCATGCTCCGACTGAAATTCGCTCTTTTGGAACAACAATATTTGCTCCGTTTGAATTTCATTTTTCATAAAAAAAATTTAATTAATAAGAGTTTTGTGATCAGAAGAATAAAAACAGCATTGGTCACTTCACGCACATGTTAACAGAACGTTGCGAAAAAACAAAAGGATATCTTATTGTTATTTTTAGGTTAGCTGTCTTAGACCGGGATTCAAGTGAAACACGGACGATCGCAACTCACCAATGCAATCGCAAATTCCCAAATTTGGATTCAAGTGAAACGTTACAATCGCCACGAGATGCTATTCTATCGTAATTCAACTTCCAGTAGCGATTGCAATTGCGATTGCAATGGTATTTCACTTGAAATCGGCTCTTACTATTTGCTCACAAGGCGACAAAATGTCAAATATTACAGAACTTTTAAATCATCCTAGTAAGAAACTTCATAAATTTCAATCGCAATCACATGATGATCACTCTTAAAACTTGTCTTAAAATTTTAGAACACAAATTAGCTTTAAACTTGAATCACCCAGAAAATTTTTGCTGGAAAACAGCCTAGTATTCATCCTTTTTATCACCCATACGAAGGTTTTACTCGATAAGTTTTTATGCAGGCTGCATCATTACTCAATAGATCAAAGACCGCGAGTTGCCCGCTAAGGAGCGCTGAGTAGTGAGTAATCGCAGCTCAAAAGTTTGTTACATCAGCTAACGCATATTATTTCTACTCAAAAAGTGATTTTTTTCTGATCTTTAAGGGTTAAAAAATCATCAAATTCCTTGACACCATTCTAAATTCACCGTCTGCAATGCTTGTCTTATTACATTACAATTTATTTCAATTGAGATTACAGGCAAAATTTAAGTAATTTACCACAAACTTTTTCTCGCTAAAACTTAATTAGTGAGAAACTGATTTAATTAGTAAGAGATGAACAATTTTCCCCAGTTTATATTCATGTGATTTTGATTCGAAACTTAATATTTTAAGAAAATTAAGTTTTATATTTGTGTACTTTTTGCCTAAAATATATTTTCAAACATTTTTCTTGAGGAGCAAAAAAAAGAACTTTTAGTTGACTTAAAAGCTTTTAAACTCAATTTTAAAACCTTACTTAAAAAATAAAAGAATCTGATTTGGAATTGTATCAAGTCAACACAAAATCCAACAAATGATGCTGGATAAGCGACGCCACCATTTGTCTCCCATGGCTTTCAATCAAATGAAACAGCCAACATAAGACGTTAACTAGTGAAGCCTTGCCCAAACCAATTAAGTTTTTTTTTTTTTTTTAATGAGAAACCGATTGAGCTGCTGCTCAATTGGGAATGAACATTGATTATTAAAAATGGAAAGTTATCCATCATTTCATGAAAAATCATCAAGCTAGTGTAGAGCGGAGAATAAGTTCTTTCACGAGGACTTTCAATAAAACGTTGTCAATTATTTGAAAATTGATAGTGAGTTCATCTCGTCACATATGCACTTTCTACCAAATGATTTTCCTTTCTTTTTTACATTTAATTTTTCCTACAGTGTTCTCCTGGTTAAGTTTTACTTCCTTTTTTTAACAATAATATTAGAAATTTTAGTTACTCTAGTTCCACCATGCGTTTTTTAAAGCTTTGGTTTTTAAAATGCTAAAAGCTAAAAGTTTTAAAGCTTAATCGTTGTTAATATTTTAATTTACTAAACAGAAACAAGTCTCACTTTTCTCATACTTGTAAAGTTGCCTGTTAATTAGTAAATACGTGCTCAGCCTCCTACTTCGTGTGGTTTTCCTCGTATATCTTACGTGTTGTTGACACATTGACTGATCAAGCGTTGCAAAGCTTCAGAATACCATCCGATTGATTCTAGATATAAGACGCAAAGAAAACAATTCTTTTCAATTGCTTTGTGTCTAAATTAGTTATTTAAAGCTTCTTCCCTTTTAAGCTGAATCGGACTACATTGTAACTTTTTTCACCGTTATAACGGAAAATTTTTTTGAAATACTTTTCAAAATGAAACTTTTCAAAAATAATTTTTACTTGATAAATCTTGAATTTCACTTTCCATTTTAGTCTCTCAACAATCCGGCATTTAGTTATTTCTGAAATTCGGTTGCTGCTCACATTTCAGTATCTTTCTTCTGATATCCAAGAAAAATAGTTATTATCATACGACTATTTGATACAGGGCGACCTAGGGTAAAATAAGAGAAAGAAAAAACAGAATAAAAATAAAAGATATGAGATCTCATGGCTTTTTCTCCTTTATTTCAATAGGAATAAATAATTTTCTCACTTTCAATGGGAGGGGGGTGGCTAACAAAATAAAACAAGTCACATTTTCCTTTTTTTTCAGAATATTATAGCAGAAAGTAGTTAAATTCGGATCAACTGGAACCCAGAATGGTCCAGAACAGCCAAATTCCAGATTAACAAGAAGTTGTAGTGTGTTCCATTTGATTACAAAGAAGTTTCATTTGTATAACAAGACAAGTACACTTTATTAAAACACTAAGTTGTTGATGTACATGATAAAGCTACAGTAATTGTCCTACTTAACATTTTATGAATAAACCTCCGACTTGTTTTTTTAAAATATTTCTATTTGACAAATGCAACGATGTATTCATGCTTACTTGTCTTAGTCATGGATGTAGAAAATAGGTTTAGATTGTTAAAATTAGTTAAAAACTAACAAAATATAAAGTTATCACAGAATATTAACATCAAATCAATCAATCATAAAAGACGAAGACTTTTTCCATAAAATTTTACTTATTTCTTAAAAAACATTTATCATTCAGATTTTTCCGTTAACAGGAGTTTGTTAAACGATTAAATGCATGGTTACAAAACTTAAATCTAACCTAATAGAAAATGAAGCAAAAATGAAATTCATACTTGAAAAAAGCTATTTTATGTAATATTTGGTTGGAACAAATGGCATCTTAGTGATTACTCCCTCGATTTGCCTCTTGTGCACTAAAAAGTTTACTTTTGTTCCAATTTTCGAGGAAGCAGTTTCTATATATCCCATTGAGATGTTTTTATTCAAACAAGGTGATGGACATCCACTTGTTATTTCACCTATTTCATTTCCTTCGTTATTTAAAATTTTACATGAGGCTCTTGGACAAGGTCCCGTTGAAATGAAGCCAACTCTCTTTCTCTTTGGTTTGTCTTTTAACTGCTGTAAAATGATACTGGCTCCAGGGAAGTTGGCCATTTCTCGTCTTTTCTTACCTGCAAGAAAGAATTTATGGGATGAACTATACATTGAATGCATAAGAAAAGAAGGTTACAAAAAAAAACTGAAACTCCTCAATTTCAATCATTTGATGATACTTGTCAAAACTACCTTTACAACTACAGTAGCCCCTCGTTATATCGCGCCTCGTTATATCGCTCATTCGGATATATCGCTCTTTTCTTTTGTCTCCCCCCCCCCAAAAAAAAAAACTTTTAGTTCGAAACCATTTTTGAAAAAATATGTAAGGTGCTCAGAAAAGGTCTCTTTCTCATTTATTTTGTCATCAATGAACAAAACGAAGGTTCTTCTATTCTTCTGAATTCGCTGAAAAGAAGCAGCAAATTCCTGTCACCCAAACTTGCATAATGCGGAGACAGTTTGGAAACTACTGAACACTTTCTTTTGTATTGACACAATAAGTGAAAAGCAACTGTTAGTAATGTGTAGTAGTAATCTGTAAAAGTTATATTTTTTTGTTACTTTTGACTGAAAAAAAAGCTAATGTTCGAATAAATGAATTTTTATGTATGTGCACGTATAATTTACTTACATGCTGGATAGAAAACTATTTTTAATGACCTCGGTTACATCGCGCTTTCGGATATATCGCGCTTTCGGATATATCGCGCTTTTTTCTTGTCCCCCGGAAAGCGTGATATAACGAGGGGTTACTGTACTTTTAGAAAACGAGTTTGGTTTTCTTTTTTCTCCTTTAAACTATTATTACAAACTAATAGAAGTAAAGACGCGACGAAGATAAATGTCTCTCACGTTAGCTTCCAAACAAAAAATGTAAAAAAATTACCAAATTCTGAAGCATTCTTACTTATAGTCCAGGCAAGACTAGCTTCAATTGGAGTTGTAGTCTCGGTAATATCATTGCCGTATAAACATAAGCTCGCTTCCAATCTCAGTGTATCTCGTGCTCCTAAGCCAGCAAGCCGTACATCATCCAATTTTGATTCAAGTAAGCTTGTCAATATAAGTCTGCTTTTTTCGCATGGAATGGATATTTCAACGCCATCTTCGCCAGTGTATCCGCATCGAGTTATTCTGCAGTCATCAACGCCACAAACAGATGTCACAATAGATGTCATAAAAGTCAAAGAACTTAAATCGCATTCTACCAGAGGTTGTAGAACTTTTGACATTCCAGGACCTGAAAATAAAGATTGAGATATTGAAATATGCATTTAAATACAATAATATAACGAGAATTTAATTATTTTCTTTTTCACAGCAATCACTTTTATACTACGTTATTTTTTGTCAATGTCTTTCTCTAAACCTTAACTCGTAGCTGCTTAAAAAAAAAAAAATTCAAGACAAAATTTTTCTGTCTCGACTTCATGTGTTCTTTATGACCTAAACCACCTTTATGCAAATAAACCGCTCCGAAAAAAACAAAAAAGATAACTTAATTTTCCCAAAATTTCCGTTTTTTCCCCGACCGTTCCCATCTATACTTAAAACCAAAGGCTAACTCCTCTCTTAATTTAGCGTGTAAAAATCGACGTTAACATCAATGGTTACACGCTATTACATGCTAAATTCAAAGAGAAGATAGCCCTTTGTTTTAAGTAGAGATGGGAACAGTTAGGGAAAAACGGAAATTTTGGGAAAAACAAGTTTTTTTTCAGTTTTTTCCGGAGGGTTTTTTTTTTCACTAGGGAAAAATTGATAATTACAAAATTTCTTGCAGATAATAACGTATTCAGAAATTTATAATATTAACGCGTCAATGTCTTTTATGTTTTTCTTTATTCAGTATCCCACATAAACCACTCCACTTTGATAATGCTAGCTGTGATTTAATTTCCCTGAAGATCAAAATATTATATGCTACTTCTCTCACTAAAACTACACACAGAACGCATAGTTATATCAATAATACCAATTAGTGAAAGTGTTTGCGTTAAATATTAATGTGCATTCCTTAAGTGTACAAACACATAAATGTGTGTGTGTCAAATACAGATGCATGTGTAAATAGAGAGAAAAAATTACTTCTTTAAAGTCTCACAATTTGCAAAAGAAAAAACAAAGAGAAAAAAACATCTTTAAAAAAATAGTCATCACAAAATTAATTACCAATTTATAAAATCATACACTACTAAAAATTAGTTTCCGAATGATGATTTGACTATACTAGATAATTTCTAATAGTTTGAGCCCAGAAACATAATGGCTTTTTCAAAAGTAAAACTTTTATGGGTGAATATCAGGAAAAGTGCTAATTTTAGTCACAAATGAATTTCCCAAGCACTTCCAAATAAAAACCAAAAATTTTCCTTTTTTCATACAGTAAACTGCGTCGCACATACAATCCATGACAAAATTTTCAGGTTTTACTTTAATTTGTGACAATAGAACTCTTTTTATTGCCTCAATGTCATGTCGGCAGCGCGTCACACATTCGAATCGCAAAGTTCAAAAAAATCCTGTGGATTATAAAACATCGCAGCAGAAACAAATACTAAAGGAAATAACGTGTTTTATGTTCATCTATGACGATTAACTCTTGTGTTTTAAATAAAATGAATTTAGATCGATAAAAAAAAGCAATTTCTGCTCGTCACAAGTTTTCATAACATGACGAGTGAGCCAGCTTCCGGAATGATAATATCTAGACAAAACATTTTTTGACGACAAAAAATTACGCTGGGTGAAGCTCTAATATGTGATGTTTCAGTTCCGATAGAAAATTTTCACTTCGGCTGCATTGAATTACATGTAAGATTTGTTCAATCTTGACTTTTCTGTTTCTACCAAATGAAGTGTCATGTCGGCAGCGGAAATTAAGACACAAAATAAATTAATTTTTCAATCTATTTTTGCATAATGGAAAAGAAACCTATTTCCATGGGCATAATAAGGTGTTTTTATTTTCGAATCTTTAATTAGGGATGTTCAGCGATCATATTGCGGGAAATTTGTCATGTCGGCAGCAGTCATGTCGGCAGCGCCGAAGTAGAAGATATTTGTTACGAAACTGATGCGTGCGTTACCGATGTTTTTTCGCAATTCTTTCTTCGTGTTATGAGTTGAGTTTTAAAGAACAAAGATAATTTCAAGTGCATCGTTTTTCCTGCCAAATTTTCCATTATTGGAAGCAGTTTATTTATTGTTTTTTTAAATGCTTCAAAAACATTAATTTTTCCGCAAAATTTGAGTTTTCAAACAAAATTATTGCCATTTTTCACCCTCTTTTCTTTTACATCAATATTCAGACCTTCGTTCGTAACTACTGCACCCAAAAATATAATTTTGTTTTAAAATGGAAAACTTACGAACAGTTTAGTGCAAATCTCCCTCCCCCGCCAAACTCTGACTGTCTTGAATTAATTTCGTTTTTTAAGATTGTGTTAAGAATTTTATTTTATTTTGATTTTTTAACTATTAACCTATTTATCTGTTTGAAAAAAACTTTGTCGCACTAATTTAAACTTTAACTAACTTTTAATTAGTCTCTAATTTTATTTATGAAACAAAAAAGCGTTCAGGCTGTGTAAGTATTACTATATTCTAAGTAATAATTATTTTCTTTTCAAACATAAAAGGAAGTGAATGTGTTTACTTTTGTACACTTAGTGAATAACTGTAATATTTGTCATCTGTAATATTTGTCAGATCGGTAGCATTCCCATCATGTCGTTAACTCTCAAAGACCCGCCCCCCACCCTAAAATGGGGTAAATGTTCACCTTGACCATGCCATTAGTCTTCAAAAAAAATTGTTGCTAATGTGTATTGGAAATACCCTATTAAATTTATTATCTGAGTATCTTTAAAAATTTTAAATTTCCATGGTCAAATTGGCACTTTTTCTGATATTCACCCATATGCCTATTTCTAAAAAGGAAAAATAACAGATTTCATATATTTTTAAACGGTTAACAATTTTTTAGTTCTGTAAGAAAATATAAGTATCAAACTACATTTTAAGTGGCAAAAATTCAGATTTTCCATTCTTTCTAAATTTTTTTTTTCAGAGTTTTTTCGGATTGCTAAGTATCCGGGTCATTTTAAAATCTATTATTTAACTACACCATTGATTAAGCTGAAATGCCCAACATAGTTGGGTAAATGGCTCTAAGTTCGGATACAACATTTAAGTATACGACAAAAGTCACATACATAGTTGTAAGAGCTTTTCACACTCCTACTCATGTTTGACCAGTACATGAGGCTTTATGCCACTACTTTCCACACCATTATAACCCCATATTGAGTACAGCGAAGTCACATTCCATTATGTACCTCGAATTTTCTTCAAAAACAACAGATTTCTGTCTACATATCGTATTCAATTGAAATCAAATCATTTGAATTATCATGATCATCAAAGACATCAATCTGAGCTGGTGTCATATATTGATTAGCTCATGTGATCATCCTTCATCGACATGTAACGCTTAAATGCACAATTAAAAAGCGCTATAAAATTTTTAAAAGGATAGCCGTTCAGCGAAATGTACCAGGTGTGTAAGTATGAAACCGGAATTTTTCTACAAGAAAAACACGTTTATTGTAATGATATGATACAAAGTACCTTATTCAAAGTATTGTCCGTCGCTATCTATACATTTTTGCCATCTTTCTGGCAATTTGTGGATTTCGTGCCAAAAGAACTGTTGATCTTTTAAGGCAAACCAGTCATCGAGCCATTTTCGTGCAGCTTCGTAAGAAGTCAAGCGCTGCTCAGCAAGTGCGTGTCCCATCGATGCAAACAAGTAATAATCGGATGGGGCAAGGTCCGGTGAGTAAGCCGCACACTAAAGAATCTCCCAACGGAACGACTCTATCGTTTCCTGGACCCGTTTTGCTTTGTGTGCTGGTGCGCCGTCATGCAGCAAAATCACCTTGTGTTGTCTTTGTTGGTATTCTGGTCGTTTTGCACTCAAAGCTCGATTCAAATTGGTCATTTGTTGTCGGCAGCGTTCAGTATTGACGGTTTCCCCAGGTCTTCGTCCAACAAATCTTGCAGGTCAGCGTCATCAAACTTTTTCGGTGGTCTTCCACGTTCTTCGTTCCTCACGTCAAAATCGCCACTTCTGAACAGTTTGAACCACTCAAAACACTGTGTTTTACCGAGAGCATGCTCCCCATACGCCTCCACAAGCATTCGATGCGATTTGGCTGCGGTTTTCTTCAGATGAAAACAGAAAACTAGTGATGTCCGCAAATCGTAATTTGTTGGCACAAAACTCGACATGTTTATCTCTAATAAACTAATGTTACTGAATGAAACTCGTGTTATTGTGAGTTGGAAATCTTTGTCGGATATCAATACAATAACAAGATACCACTGACATGATGAGTCGTTAACTACATCGACATCTAGCTCCACCTATGGGAAATTCCGGTTTCATACTTACACATCTGGTATATCTAATAGCCATTATAAATAAATTAACATTTTAAAATAAGAGTGTACACTTACCCGGCAAGTTAGATGTTCTAGAATGTTACAAGAAAACAACTGCAAACTAATTGAAGGGCTTGGGAGATGAAGATGTTAAGTGAGAAAACAGAAATTGCAATTAAAGATTTGAGTAATTAAAGTTCAGTTTTATTGTTGCAGTTTTTTTTTCTGGTTTTGTCATTAGTGTGCGTATGAAATTGGTCTAATGACATATAGTTTTTGATGTACCAAGTTTTATTTGCTTACCTGTATGCATTGCTTACCATTGTCTAGAGTGTTCATTTCTCAGATTGTAACATAGCCCCTTCATCCTCTAAGCCCTTCAATTATGTGCGGTCTCAAAAACATCTTCTTTCCGAAAATGACTGTACTATCAGTATTAACTTATAATAATTTTAGCTATATTGCGGTATCACACACACAATCGAGAATTTTATTTTTAGAGAGATTTGGGTGAGCGGTATCAGACGCACTCCGCTGAGCATCCTTACCATATTTTTTTCTATATTTCACAATCAAACTGCTGGATGGATAAATCAAAATTGTGATTGACGGTATGTTTTAAAATATTTAACGTGTTTGAGCTGACAGAGAATGTAGGATGGGCAGGAATCTGGTAATTTACAAGAAATGAGTTTCTAGCAAAATTAGACAGAGGATTTAATAGGCAATTTTATTAGCAGTAAGTGAAAAATCAATGTAAATAAAGCACAAATTTACAGAAATATGTGCTTTATTTACATTGGTTTTTCACTTAATATTTTAGCACAAAGTTATTTGATTATTTTTCATTTAACTTTTGTTAGAGTAAATTTATTTCTTTGACACGCTACTGAACTTTCGTTGCATGTTATGTAATCATGTTAAACACTATTTGTATTTCTATTAATGATATATATGTATCCGTTACATCACTTCCATGTAGAACTGTTCCAATGTTTCAACTTTGCAGTGCAAAAATTATTTACACTGTTTCAGAAAGTGTAAAATGAAAAGTTGAAATCTTTATACACCGGTGACTGACATTTAGTTAATATTAATAAAATCTCCACACATTTATAGCCTTTTCTTTATTCACTCGTTTAATAGCTAGTTCAAAAATAACTGTTTCTGTGTCAGCAGTACCTTAGTCGCTATAGATATGGCACTGAAGCAAACATGACACATGAGCACTCATTCATTCATTCCATTCATTCATTTCATTTCACACTCCAGGGTCCCCCGTACCTACCACAGCTTCGTGGTTTAACCGGGATAGGGCCCTGAAGAGCGCTCTGTTCTTAATTTTGAACCAGAACCAAGGGTCGAGCAAGCTCTTGGCCCAGCACCCCCAGAGGTATCGTTTCACTTGGAGGACTTTGTGACCACGACATTTTTAACGTCCCCCAGCCACCATTAATCAAGACGGTGGATCTTTGATCGGCTGGAATCGAACCCGGGTCCCTCCGGACACGAGTCCGACTCCTTGCCGATCGGGCCACCACGGCCCTACATGAGCACTCAAAATGTGTTTCATAGATCTTCTTTAAATTCATTTAAATAGCTAAACTCTGAAATTATGTTATTTTACAAAGTCTTCTCAACATATGCAATAAAATTTAAAATAAATAAATAAATAAAATTTACCCTGAACAGCAAGAAGAGTTCGGTTTTCTAAAACTTCTATCTCCACATTTCCTCCTTTACGTTTATATTCCTCTTTTTTCCGCTAGAAAATCGGCAAAATCAGAACATTACTTCAAAATACAATTTTATTGTTACATTTAAAGCAAATTTAATAATTTACCAAGTTAGCCATTAATAATTGAGACTGTTTGAATTTGAATAGCTGTTTTTTTTTTAATATTTTTTACACAAATGCTTACCTAGTGTAATAAGAATACAAAAGTGATCAGAATAAAAACAGACCCGAAATACTTTGAAACGTTTTGCTGAAGCACATTGCGACTAATTTTTCACAGTATCATTGCATTTAATGTGATGATTTTTTTTTACAAAGTTTCTTATTAACAAGACTTGACGGTATCGGAGGCAATATAGGGTAGACCGAACAGTGAATGAACACCTAAGCGAAATTTCGTTTTCAAAAATTCATAGCATCGTTAAAAATTATTGGCAGTAGAAACACTTTAGCGGACATATGTAATTGTTTTTTAAAATATTGCTTGAATTTTTAGGGATCTGAATCAGGTTTTTTGGGGGGTTGAAAAGGAAAAAAGTGCCCATACCCAGCGAATAAACACCCCAAGCAAAAGAGAATTTCAGCATTTTTTAGCTGTTTTCTTTTTGGAAATGTGTAGAATTAAGTGACTACTGCCTGTTTATCTAAGAAAAATGTTTTTAGAACTTATTTTTCCAAGAAAATTACGAGGTGCTCACTCTCTTGTCGGTCTACCCTATATGCCAATTAGCTCTTGATATAGAGATTTTACTAGTCGCCTTTTTTTTCTGCAGTGATGGATGCCACAATGGTTTGATATTTTGAACATTCAATTAATACTTTTATGAAATTTTTAACCAAATAAAATTTAACAAATTTTTTAACAAATAAAATTGGTGTACACTAGATTAAAATGATTATTACGTTAAATATTCGGCAGAAAAAAAGTTTTCATTCCTAAACATAATAAATTTTTGTTTGCTCTAGGGAAACTTCTTTTAGTGCATTCAAGCAGTTAGGTTTAATTCTATGTCTGATGAATTGCAAAGTTTTTTATTATTATGATTATTACTTTGGATGATGAAATCAGTTGTTGAAAAAAATTCAATATCTTTTCTTTCTAGCAATGTAAAACGTCTCAAAAATAGCATGTGATAATATTTAAAGTAAAGTCTACAAATATTTTTAAAATTTTCATTACAATATATTATTTTTATTTATTTATTCCCTCGGGGGAGCCTGTAACCCCTAAAGGGTGCGTCCCCATGTGGCGGATCGGGGAATACCTCCATTGCTTTTGGAATGGGTGGTAGGAGGGAAATAAAATACCTCTCGCGGACCAACAGGTAGAAGTTCAACCCTTGTGGCAATGGCAACCCTTCTTCTATGGATTGTGCAATATTTTATGATAGGAGCACTGGAGCACTCATCACTTGATTTCTTACTGGAACCTCTTTTTCCAAGAAAACCTCCACCAAACACGACCATTCATTTGAACTTGCTCCAACCATGCTCCAAGAAAGAAGATCCTATTCTACTCAAACAAAAGGGCCTTGAAACTATAGAAAGGTTTTCATTCGAGAACCCTAGCTATTGCATTTACTGATGGTTCTTCAGACAAATCCCTCAATGGAAGTGGAGCAAGCATCCTTTTCACTCTTCCAAGCGGTGAAAAATTCAATCTTAAAATTAACACAGGATTAATTTCCTCTAATTTCACCAGCGAACTCGTGGCAATCAAGGAAGCTATAACTTTTTACTTAACTAATTCTCAAGCTGTAGACCCAGCTGAGGGACTGGTTGTTTTCTCAGACCATAAATCAATCATAGAGACCATCCGAAATGGAGAAACTAACATCACCTCCAATATAAACAACTTGCTCAATCGAATGCACAGCAAAAGCAAATCTTGTGTGTCGCAATGGATACTCGCATATGTAGGCATCGAGGGGAATGAGTGTGCGGACGCCCTGGCCAAAGAGGCACGTAGTCTTGATCAACCTCTTTCCACCATCACACTTGCAGATGCGAATGCTGTGGCAAGATGCAGACTACTAAACTAACCCTTAAAGAAACCTTTGATAACCGACTTCAACTTCTCTAGAGACATCACAACCACACTCGCCCGACTCAGAACGGAGCATTACAAGGGAATGAAGATACTTCCTGACGGGACAAGAACTTATGATTACTGCAAGAACTGCCCGGAGACACTGTTCGACAAAAAAAAACCTTGAAAATGCTTCTGGTATTTTGAAGGCTGATTCTTATGTAAAATGACCCCCTGAATCCGAATATGACCCCCGTTTTCCCCCATCACGTCCCAATTTTTTTTTAAACGCCCCCCTTTTTTTTCATTGTTCCTTAGTTTCAGGGCTATTATTTTTTTTTGGAGGGGAAAGGAGCCTTATATTCACCAATAAATTTTTTTGGATGTCAAGAGAGACTCAAAGTTTAAAATCATGAGCACCGAGAAAAAATCTGGGAACTTGGGGGGGCGTGGCCCCCCAAAATATTTGAAAAATCACCAAAAACGATCTTTTTATTCTAGTTTCTTTAAAAAGACCTTTAAAACATTTTTCTCGGTGCAGAACCAGAGTATAGGATCCGCTCCTGTGGCTCCTGGGTCAGAAAAAATTTTCACGCTGTAAAATTTTAAAAAAAAAATAAAATAATGCTTTAAAAATCGCACTTTGCACTCGAGTTTTAAAGCAGGTCTTCAGCCAAAAAAAAAACAAAATTGTGGCTGATTCTTATGTCAAATGACCCCCTATTTCCAAATATGACCTCAGTTTCCCCCCTCCACCCCCTCTTTCCAGAGAGTCCCCCCCCCCAATTCAGAGTCAATTTACTAATTCGGAGGGGAAAAGTACATTACGTAACCCGTTAACATAATTCTAAAAGGCAACAGAGGTTCAAAGTTCAAAATCATGTACATGTGTACCAAAAATATAAACTAGGGCGGTATACCTCCCCCCTCCCCCCCCCCAAAAAAAAAGAAAAGAAAATTCAATACTCTGATTTTTCACAAAAAAAAAAAAGGTTTAAAACGTCTTTTAGAAAAACAAGAAAAGAAGATTTTTTTTTTTGGGGGGGGGGTACACCGCCATAGTTTATATTTTTGGTACACATGTACATGATTTTGAACTTTGAACCTCTGTTGCCTTTTAGAATTATGTTAACGGGTTACGTAATGTACTTATCCCCTCCGAATTAGTAAAATGACTCTGAATTGGCGGAGGGACTCGCTGGAAAGAGGGGGTGGAGGGGGGAAACTGAGGTCATATTTGGAAATAGGGGGTCATTTGACATAAGAATCAGCCACAATTTTGTTTTTTTTTTTTTGGCTGAAGACCTGCTTTAAAACTCGAGTGCAAAGTGCGATTTTTAAAGCATTATTTTATTTTATTTTTTTAATTTTACAGCGTGAAAATTTTTTCTGACCCAGGAGCCATAGGAGCGGATCCTATACTCTGGTTCTGCACCGAAAAAAATGTTTTAAAGGTCTTTTTAAAGAAACTAGAATAAAAAGATCGTTTTTGGTGATTTTTCAAATATTTTGGGGGGCCACGCCCCCCCCCCCCCCCCCCCCCAAGTTCCCTGATTTTTTCTCGGTGCTCATGATTTTAAACTTTGAGTCTCTCTTGACCTTCAAAAAAATTTATTGGTGAATATAAGGCTCCTTTCCCCTCCAAAAAAAATATAATAGCCCTGAAATTAAGGAAAAATGAAAAAAAAAGGGGGGCGTTTAAAAAAAAATTGGGACGTGATGGGGGAAAACGGGGGTCATATTCGGATTCAGGGGGTCATTTTACATAAGAATCAGCCTTCAAAATACCAGAAGCATTTTCAAGAGTTTTTTTTGTCGAACAGTGAGACCCAACTGACACCAAGACACATTTTTGAATGCACAGACATTACTGCAGCTATCTTGAAACTCGACTTGCTACAAGATAGAGATATGCTGCAGGAAGCCCTCTACAACCCTGAGGCCCGGAAGCTGGCGGCTGCGGTCCTTCGGACCTTTGACAATATTTAGCAATCTATAGACACGACACCATCATTTATTTATTTAATTATTTATTTATTTATTTATATTTATGTTCATTAGTTATAATTTGCATTTTTGAGTAAAACTTTGCTTACCTACTTGCATATGTTTTAAATCTTTTTCAGCACATCCCGCATTGGAGACAACATATAAATAATCCATGTCTGTTTTCGTAACAATTAAGTCATCAATTATTCCTCCATTTTCAGTTGTAAACACTGTAAGAATACCTTGATTTTCTTTTAAACCTAAATAATTCAAATGCAAACGCATTCATTAATTTATATACTGCAAATGATTTTATTTCATATAAGACAAGTTAACTTCTCGGAATTCATCTTTGCTTTAAACAAAGTTAAGAGGAAAAATAATTTATAAATCTGATTTTACATTGGTCAATGGTCATGCTTCAGACAGTATGAAGATATTGTAAGAACGGTTCATGCTGAAAACCAGTTATTTAAAAAATGAAAAATATAAAGAAGATAACATAGTATAATAAGGGATTTTTTTTTCTTTTTGAAAAGGCTTCTATGCTTAAATAAGTCAACTCGTGCAACTTAAAATTGGCCTCTAGATGTAAAAACTTATTCCTTTTCCGCGAAAGAAATACTAGCACAGTATGGTAGTTCAAAAATATTTTTTTTTCTTATTTTGATGGTGGGTAGAGGGAAAAGGTACGGTTGGCTGAACAAAGTGCACATAAAATGCAAATTTTTTTTTGCGAATTTCTTAATATGCGCCGCAACTGTTTTTAAATTGTGACCAAATGTTGTTTTTTTATATCTGTAGCGCAATAAAGTAACAAAATAGTTTTTTTTTTTTGACTATGGGTAGCTCAAAACCCGTGCCATTGAAGGCATTAAACTGCCACAAAAATATTTAAGATGTATAGTATAATTTCTTCCTTAGCTGCAAATAAGTTTATCTTTTGCTTTTTAAACTATCTTTCTTTTCAAAACGTTAAGATTGTTTCTGCCATATTTATTCAAAATAATTATATTGTTCAACACATCTGGTGCATTTCTAAACGCTTAATAGTTTATAAATTTACTTAATGCTTATAAATTTCTAAATCTGAAATTTGTATTAGAAATTTTGTACAGTTTTATTTACTTTACGTTCAAATAGGAAAACACAGTCCAGACTTCACTAAAGAAGCGTTGGATGCACAAAACTGTTTTGCCCGCCCTCAAAACGAACAGTTTTGTCTACACTGTTTAGGTCAGTAAAATATTTTTAGAGTTAAATTTCTTGCAATATTTTCATTCTGTATACTAAGAGTATATCCAATACTCGAAAAAAACTTATATTCGCTAGATTTAAATTCAAAAATCAAAACCTCTTTATCTCGAAACCTGTTTTTCTTAATTTTTTTTTTTCTGAAAACTCGACAATCAAAATAGACAGGTTCCACTGTAATAGAAATTTAAGCCCTGCAACCTTTCAAGCGATGGTGTGGAAGAACTATTTCTAGTTAAGCATCATAAATTTTACGATTATCTTTTTAGTCTGATATAAATGACCGGACACTAATCAGTGAACCTTAAGTCCTGAACCCTAAACATTTTCGGCATCCCGAAGGTACACTTGCTAAAATCCAGAAATTAAACTTGATCCCCGTAGCCTTTCAAGCCTTGGTGTGAAAAAACTATTTCTAGATAAGCATCACAAATTAGACGAATCTCATTGTAATCTCGTTAAACGGACTACACACTAGTCAGTTGACCTTAAGTCCTGAACCCTATCCATTTTCAGCATCCAGAAGGCTCACATATGAAAATCCAGATATTAGATATTTGAGCTCTGGAACCTTTCAAGCCAAACTGTACGATACGTATTGCTAGTTAATTATCAGAAGTCAGACCAATCCCTTAGTAATCGAGCAAAAATGACCAGACATTAGTCAGTTGACCTTAAGTCCTAAACACTACCCATTTTTAGTACCCAGAAGGTTCACATGATAAAATCGGAAATTTGAGCCCTGGAACCTTTCAAGCCAAACTGTTCGAAACTTATTGCTAGTTAATTATCAGAAGTCAGACCAATCCTTTAGTAATCAGGCAACACTGTCCAGACACTAGTCAGTTGACCTCAAGTCCTGAATCCTACCATTTTCAGAACCCAGAACATTTACAAGCTAAAACCCGGGTATTAAAAATTTGAGAGCTGGAACCTATCAAGCCACCCACTGCTCAAAAACTAAGTTAGTTAATCATCAGAAGTCAAACAAATCCCTTAGTAATCGGGCAAAAATGACCAGACACTTGTCAGTTGACCTTAAGTCCTGATCCCTAGCCGTTTTGAGCACCCAGAAGTTTAACATGCGAAAATCCAGATACTAGAAATTTGAGCCCTGCAACCGATTAAAATGACCTGTGTCCGATTAAAATGACCACACATTAATCAGTTGATCTCAAGTTCTGAATCCTACCCATTTTCAGCACCCAGAGGGTTCACATGCTAAAATCCTAAAATTCGAAATTTGAGAGCTGGAACCTTTCATGCTACCCCCCCCCCCCCCGCGCGGTGCGAAAAAACTATTGCTAGTTAATCATCAGAAATTAGCCAAATCCCTCAGTAATCTTTTAAAACAATGACCAAATACTAGTCAGTTGACCTCAAGTCCTGAAACCTACCATTTTCAGAACCATTTACAAGCTAAAGCCCGGATATTAAAAATTTGAGCGCTGGAACCTTTCAAACCACACTGTTCAAAAACTATTGTTAGTCAATCATCAGAAGTCAGACAAATCCCTTAGTAATGCGACATAAACGACCAGACACTTGTTAGTTAACCTTGCGTCCTGATCCCTACCCGTTTTCAGCACCCAGAAATTTCACATGCGAAAATCTAGATATTAAAAATTTGAGCCCCGTAACCGTTCAAGCGATGGTGTGGAATAAGCATTTCTAGTTAAGCATCACAAGTTAGACGATTCTCTGTAGTCTGTTAAAAATGACAGGACACTAGTCAGTTGACCTTAAATCCTGATCCCTACCCGTTTTCAGCACCCAGATGGTTCACATGCTAAAATCCGAAAATTATAAATTTGAGCCCTGAAAGCTTTCAAGCCACACTGTTCAAAACCCATTGCTAGTTAATCGTCAGAAGTCAGACAAATCAATTAGTAATCTGGCAACACTGACAAGACACTAATCAGTTGACCTCAAGTCCGGAACCCTACCGTTTTCAGCACCCAGAAGGTTCACATGCGAAACTCCAGATATTAGAAATTTGAGCCCTGCAACCTTTCAAGCGATAGTGTGGGAAAACTATTTCTAGTTAAGCATCATAAGTTTTAGGTTTCTCTTTGTAGTCCGATTAAAATGACCACACATTAATCAGTAGACCTCAAGTTCTGAACCTTACCCATTTCCAGCACCGAGAAAGTTCAGAGGGTTCACATGCTAAGAGCCATTATTTTGAAATTCAGACATGGTGAGGCAGTGACCATTTTTTATTTTCCTCATTTTTTTTATATGTCAAAGTAGGTCATGAGAAATGAACATTCTGAAGTTTGTAGCCCCCCAAAAAATTTTGTTTGCTCGCTAAAAATTCCCAAAGTTTGATGTTATGCAGCGCTTTTTTGGTAAAACGGCTGAAAGACGCATTTCAGTGCGCTGTAGTTTTTTACAGAAACGCCACCCCATGGTTATGTTTACATTTATTGATTGTACAATGTGTAGTTATGAGGACCCCATAGTTATTTGGGCTGGGGTGTGTTGCTTTCTTTAGTTAAGGGGTCCCAAAGTATGGTTTTTAGACCATTTTCGCTCAACTTTGAACAGCGTTATTTCCCCCCTAAAAGCAACCCCCCGAAATTTTTTTAACATATACTAAAAATTTATACTATGAAGAGAATATGTGGTACGAAAATTGTTTAATATCGCATTGCTTTGAAGAGAAAAAGACTTAGACATTTTTCAAATTTTCAAAATCTGCGGTTTTTTGATCGCATTTACCTCAAAACAACAAGTCTAGGAAAAAAAGCTTTTATGGATTATGGAACCTACAGATGTGTAGAATAACCTAAAAAAGAAAGTTGCGTGGGGTCTCTTCTCGTTTTCAAGAAAATAATTGTTTTTGTAGCTCATTTTAATGCTTTTTTCTCATAGTAAAATGTGTCCATCAAGTAGGTCAAATCTGCTAAAACTCTAAGTATATAGTAATGATATATTTAAATTTGTGTAGAGAAAGAGAAAAACACTAAAAACACTTAATTTTGTATAATTTTTTTATAATTTTTAGTTTTTTAATTGCAATTAACTTAAAAAACGTGAAATCCTGAGACTATTATTGAATGCACATATTACTAGCTTTGAAATATTGGAAAAAGTAAATTCGGTGAGGTATCCTCAGATGTATTCTAGTGGGAGGTCACAGTGACCTCCCGAAAAATTTCATGATCGAAAAATTTTGCTGATGATTCGGCAAAGTTGGAAACAATACTGCAACATTGAACTTTTTTATTTATTTATTTTTTACATGTTATGATTATTTTTTTATGTTATATGATACCTGCATATGTGTAAAACGACGTACAAAATAAAGCGGCCAGGGGTCTCTTCTAGTTTTATAGAAAAAATAATGTAGCAGATTTTAATAAGTTCACCCGTAGTAAAATGTGTCCAGTATGTAGGTCATATCTGCTAAAACTTAAAATATATAATAACAATTTAGGTATGTGTGTATAGTAATTTTGAGTGTATAGTAACAGTGAAAAAGAATCACAGCACTTAATTGTGTCTGAATTTTTAGAACTTTTAGCTTCTTATTGCAATTATATCAAAAAACGATAAATCGTTACTGAGGGAATTATTGAATTCACATATTACTAGCTGGCAATGACTAGAAATATTCGAAAAAGTAAATACTGTGAGGTATTTTTAAAGCTCCCCAATGGGAAGTCAAACGAGGTCACTGTGACCTCCATAAAAATTTCATATTCGGAAATTTTTTCTGAATATTCAGCAGCTTTAGAAACAATACTGCAACATAGAAATTTTCTATTTATTTATTTATTTATTACATGTGGGCTTGATCGTATTTTATTCGGAAAATATGGGAAATTCCTTTGGCAAATTAAGAACATCTTCTTGAGAAGTATAAGATACTCATGGGCACTGGAACTCAAATTTTTACAGAACACGATCAAGCACACGTGGGAAAAATGTATCATTAAAAAATCTTAATGTTGCAATAGTTTTTAAATTTGCAGAATCGTCAGCAAATTTTTTCGATCGTGAAATTTTCGGGAGGTCACTTTGACCTCCCACTAGAATACATTTGAAGATACCTCACCGAATTTCCTTTTTCCAATATTTCAAAGCTAGTAATATGTGCATTAAATAGTTCTCTCAGGATTTCACGTTTTTAGAGTTAATTGCAATTAAAAAACTAAAATTATAAAAAAATTTAGACAAAATTACGTGTTTTTAGTCGTTTTCTCTTTCCCTATACAAATTTAAATATAACATTACTATATACTTAGAGTTTCAGCAGATCTAACCTACTTGATGGACACATTTTACTATGAGAAAAAAGCATTAAAATGAGCTACAAAAAAAATTATTTTCTTTAAAACGAGACGAGACCCCACGCAACTTTCTTTTTTACGTTATTCTACACATCTGTAGGTTCCATAATCCATAAAAGCTTTTTTTCCTAGAGTTGCTGTTTTGAGTTAAATGCGATCAAAAAACCGCAAATTTTGAAAATTTGAAAAATGTCTAAGTCTTTTTCTCTTCAAAGCAATGAGATATTAAACAATTTTCGTACCACATATTCTCTTCATACAGTGCGTCCCAAAAGTTTATAGACAACCACGTTTTTGACACCACAAGCTAATTAAACGAATAAGCGAGACGAAATTATTTATACAAATATTTAATGACTTCAAAAAATTATTAAAACACTTAAGCAACTCTTACTGATCATATATTTATTTTTAAAAAATATAAACGAAAAAATGCTGTCCCAAAAGTATATAAACAATCATTATTAAAAGCTGATTTTATTGGTATTCAAAATTTGCATATTACAAGGTCATTTACTTGTGACGCACAAGTTTTCCGACATAAAAACAAACACGTGTTTCCGTTTCTGAAGATTGGTCAAGATGCCCCGCTATATGCAGTTTTCTAAAACAGAAATTTTGAAAATCTATCGTTCGAAAGCTTATGGTTGGAAAGTAGTGGACATTGCACGTAAATTTGGACGCAGTAGGGCTGGTATTTATCAAATCTTGTCAAAAGGTAATAGTTTTGAAGCAAAATTTCGTTCTGGATGACCAAAGAAAACAACTAAGCGGCAAGACAGAGAGATTTTGAAATTAGTTTCGACCCAGAATCTGTCAACACGGTCCGTTTGTAAAAGGGTAAACTTTTCAGTGTCAAAATCAACAGTACATCGATGGCTACAGGCAAGTGCATTTCTTGAATATCGCAAATTACGTCGTTCGTCGAGGTTAACAAGTCGGCATAAAAATGCTCGTGTTCAGTGGGCTCGTAGTCATATGAATTGGACAGATGAATGGTTAAGTGTTATTTTTAGTGATGAAAAAAGTTCAATTTAGGTGGCCCGGATGGATGGGCACATTACTAGTACGATATTGCAAAGAACCCCGAACCTTTTTCATCAGGCAACAAGGAGAAGGTTCACTCATGGTGTGGGGAGCATTTTTTTTCAATAGAACAACCGATATTGCTTTTTTGAAAGGTCGCCAATGCTTCGAAGACTATCAGAGAACTCTTAATGTACAGTTATTGCCATTTGGAAAGTTGCTAGGTTGGGACGAATGTTTATTCCAGCAAAACAATTGCTCCATTCACACGTTTAATTCAACAATGCAATGTTTTAGACAAAACCAAGTAACTGTTATGGAATGGCCAGCCCGAGTCCTGACCTAAACCCAATAGAAAACCTCTGGGGAATACTAGCGAGAGATGTATATGCTAATGGAAGACAGTTTACAACAGTTCAAGATCTTAGGCTGCAAATTGAACGTAGTTGGTTTTCATTAAAGCCAGAAGTTCTTCAAAATCTTGTTTTAAGTATGCCTGATCGTGTTTTTGAAGATATTAGAAAAGACGGCTTGAAAATTTGAATGTTAAAATTAATATAATGAGCTGCCTATAAATTTTTGGGACAGTAAAATTTGAGTTTTAATTATTATCACAAAATCTGTGATTGTTTAATTAAATTAATAAAAAATATTATTATTGTATGGATATTTTTCATGATTCTAAGTTGGGTTGAAATCGTTGTTTCTTTTTTTCTCTCGTAAAACTTGGAAACCTTGTTGTCTCTAAACTTTTGGGACGCACTGTAGTATAAATTTTCAGTATATGTTAAAACAATTTCGGGGGGTTGCTTTTAAGGGGGAAATAATGCAGTTCAAAGTTGAGCGAAAATGGTCTAAAAACCATACTTTGGGGCCCCTTAACTAAAGAAAGCAACACACCCCAACCCAAATAACTATGGGGTCCACATAACTACATTGTACAATCAATATATGTAAACATAACTATGGGGTGGCGTTTCTGTAAAAAACTACAGTGTACTGAAATGCGTCTTTCAGTCGTTTTACCAAAAAAGCGCTGCATAGCATCAAACTTTGGGAATTTTTACCGAGCGAACAAAATTTTTTGGGGGGCTACAAACTTCAGAATGTTCATTTCTCATGACCTACTTTGACATATAAAAGAATGAGGAAAGTCAAAAATGGTCACTGCCAAAATTTCCCTTTTTTGTTCGATTTTCAAAATAATAGCTCCTAAAATCCTAAAATTAGAAATTTGCGAATTGGAACGGTTTTAAGCTACGGTGTGAAAAAAATCTATTGCTAGTAAATCATCAGAATTTAGCCAAATACCTTAGGGCATCCCAGGGTATCGTGTCCCGTAAATACGAGCCAGAAACAGGTGGCAGCGAAAAAAGTCACAAATTTAATATACACGGAAGATTTTTCAAAATATTTTAGTTTTTAAGAAAGGTTTAAAGGAGTTGTTGACATTTTGCTGCCTGCCGCTGTCTTACATGCTCCGAAATTACAATAACCGACCGTCGCAAGACGAGCCATTCTCATAAGCTTTTATAGTTTGTGTGTACGTAACGCGTTAGCATTGCGTCTGCGACCCTATGTTCCTATGCGATTCTTGCTTCTTATGGTCCCCTCTAACATCCCTAAAGGTTTGCACAATTAGTTACGGAACACCCTGTATAATGATACGCAGTAGTTCCCCCCAGACACTCAATGTTTTTGTTTAAATTGATGATTTTTGTGTAATAAACAGCTAAAATATTGTGATTTAGGTTAAATGATTAAATTTTATGTAAATAATTACCATATTTACTTTGATTAGAACATAAATAGCCTTCTCAATCCAGGTTAGATTTGTCCCAACTATAGAATCTGCCACTTCAGAGTTGCAATTAGGATACTACTAAGTCCTTATTCAAGTCAAAACACTTAAGTGGAAGAGCTTTACAGCCTGAAAGTGCGAATTGAAGACTGGGAAGCTGTCAAGTTTTGTGCGAAAAGAAAAGAGGGCGAGGCATCTTGTTGGCTCAGCAAAAAAAAATAATAATCATGATATTTTGACTGAAATTTTCCGTCTGATTGAAAGGTAGCAGATTCAAATGGCTTGATATTATTTTTGTGTCTAAATGAGATTAGGAGCAATTTGAAACTTTTCTCAATCCTAGCGACATTACCATACAAAATGGGAGTCACAAGTTTTAAATTTGATTTCTGCTTTTCTGCTGATGTTGAACAGGATTAAAGAAAATTATGTAACACTTCACCTAAAGTGTGAATATTTTGTGCCACTTCAAATATCACTCATTAAAATTTAAAACCTCATCAAACCTGTGGTTTTTATTTCAATATTTTTGAATATTTTTAAATTCATAAGGTGGGTCATGCTCCCTAAGCATTGGGTCAAGTCTTTCGATACCTATAGGGACACTTGACCCAAATGTAGACTTGAGACATAATTTTTTGAACCATTCATACTTCGATTTATGCTCTTATTTTCCATTAGTATAAGTACTAAATCACGTACTATTTATATATATTTTTTTTTCTTTGAGCTCTAACTGTTACACAAAAAGGTTGAAAAATGTAAAAACAAAAGGTGGGTCAAGTCACCCTAGTTTCCCCTCATATAAAAACTGTTTCTTACCTCAAAATATTTCATTCACAATTCATTCAATACAGCTAGTCGCTTAAAAAATGAAAGTCATTTAATGAAATTAATGAAATATTCGATGAAACAAAATTCCTTAAAACGTTTCATTTCTTCTCAGTGTTTGCTCATGGTACCATTCTGATGGGTTAAAACGATGACATTACATTAAGAAATTGTTGCGTTTAAGTGAGGATTACGTTGAAGCGAGGTTACAGATTCAATAATCACGTTTGAAAACACTACAATACTAGCTTAGGTAATACAAATTATAGAGGAAAGTTACTTACCATCGACATCCGCTACAACAAGACTTTCTATAAATGGAATTCTATCGGTCCCAGTAATTTTAGTCTGCATCATATGAGAGACGTCAAAGACACTGACATGGTTTCGAGTGTGCTTATGAGAATCGCTGATGCTTAAATCAGAATACTGTATTGGCATTTCAAAGCCGGCAAAATCCACCATCTTACCATTTTTTTCCAAATGAAAGTCATGCAGAAACACCTTTTTTCTGGCCTGAAAAGAATTCAATTAGTATTCAGAAAGCTCCAATTTATTCAGATGCATTCAGACATTCAAAATTTAATTTCAGTTAAGTATCTTCAGGGATTTAATAGAAAGACTAGGCACTTTGTTCTGAGAAACGTTATTCAAAGACTAAAACTATCAATGGCAGTTAACACAGCGATGCCCATCCTACACGCTCCTCAAGCAACGGCACACCCTCTCGATTGTTACAGGGACTCCCCCTTCCCCTCAAAAGAGCTGAAAAATACTATAAAATAAATCCCCCAAATTTCTATCAACCTTCATGAAAATCGACAAAACGGGCGTTTTTGTGAATTTTTATGAGCAACACAAAGGATAAATAATTTTCCTTTTAAAGAAATCATCTTTTTTTACTATTATATTAATGCTCATAAGCAAAGTTCATTATTTTTTTTTAATTTGACTATTTGGAAGCGTTGGAGTTGAAAAGGTTAATGACATTCTCGTCTCAACTATTACATTTTTCTAGGAATAGTGAAATTCTATTAGGTAGGGTCACCCGGGGCAATTCCTGGTCAGCAAGTTTCTGGGGTAATTCCTGTTCACAGTCCTTCTTATGTCTTAATAATCCTTCAGCAAAATGAAAAAAATCACAGAGGTACTCTGAACTATCTTCATTGTAATTCATTACTTAATTATGAGTTGACTGTGTATTTAGTTTGAAAAAAAAAATATTTTTAAAATCGCTTGTTAAATTTCGTAAAACAAGATTGGCCTTAGTTTTGATACATTTTTACAAAGATCGTGATCAAACTCAAACTTCTGAATATTTTACTTTTTTCTCTTTTTGGTTGAATTAGATACTATGTCAGTTACTGAAAAATAGTTTTGGATTTACCATTATTGTTTTGAATAATTTGCACTAAGGCTCCAAATAATGCCCCTGGTTACTAGGGTAATTCTTGGTCAGTGGGGTAATTCCTGGTCAGTCCTTTTTTTAATATTTATGAATTATTATTTCGCCTATTATTGACATATGTCATTGATTTAAACTATATGTAACTCTGTGAGCCTTAACTGCAAAGTTAACTGTAACCGCAATGTAACATTCTTATCTGTTAATGATAAGTATACAATATACTGAATTTTTCTTTGTTAAATTTCATTCAATTAGTTTATAAATTTTAATAATTATTCTTAATTATCCTAAGAAAAATGCTTAACTGTAACTGCATTGTACTATTCACTTAACTGTTCACCTTAACCTGTTCATAAAAAACAGAAGCACGTGCTCAGTGTGTATGGTGCGTGTGCACCATATTTTTTACGGACCTATTTATTTGGTAGATGAAGATTCATTCACAACAGATATAAAAGCTTAAGCTATTGCATACAAAGTGGACAAAAAGTATTTTGGCTAAGTTTTATTAAGTAAAGACATTATGTTGAAAAAAATTGCATTCTTCCTTAAAAAAACTAAATACAGTGTTTAATTAGCTATATATATAAATAAATTCTTTATCTAATTAGTTTAATAACTTGTATTAATAATATGCTTACAAAATGTATGTATTTGCATCAATCATGTGAGTGACCAATAATTGCCCCGTAAGTGGCCAGGAATTACCCCATCTCTGGGGTAATTCCTGGTCACTAATTAACGACAATTATTCAAGTTCATTATGTATTATTGATAGCATGAATATTTTATTCGATGGACATCCCAATGTGCTTCCTCTATACCAAAATTTGTAATTCTAACTTAGATAGATTTTGTGATAATTGGATGTTAATGCCTTTTGACCAGGAATTACCCCAGGTGACCCTATGTATATTTTTTATGTAGTACACTCTGCACATATTTTTCTCGTATAGCTCAATTTCCTTAACACTGTTAGAGCTAGTAACTAAAAATGTGTTCAGGAAATAGTCAATGCAATTTAATTCAAAACAACGTTGGAATTGACAATGCTTACAACGTTGAGCATTAAACAGCAAACAAAACCAAATACTTTGAATCATAAATGAGGACTCAATTTAAAGCAGTCCTTAAAAATCAGAAAAAAGCAAAACGTAGTTAATATGCTGAAATGATTTCAAATTTTCTTGCGCTTTCTAGTTTGTCACGCAACATTGAAAAATGATTAAATGCATTTATGCCATATAAGCGATTACAACCCACTTAATCTTATAAAAGTAATTCGATAACATAATCGAATTTAGAATGCTGTTCTTGAGAATGCTATTTCCAAAAAATCCCAAATCATCCTATCTGTATAAAAATTTACTTCTCAATTATCAAGTGACTTAAACTTGTGGGGTGTCTCACATTCCAAAAGGGTTGGACTTTCGTATTTAAACGTTTTGTAACGTTCGTATGTATGGCTTTATATATAGGCTACACGTATGTCCCTAACAGCGCTGTTTCAGTAGTATAAAACATGTGTTATTAATTCACATGAATAAATAACACAAAAAACATTGGGATATTTCCTTCTTTTATTCACTAATTTTATAGAGTGTGCAAGAAATATGATGAAGGCGGTAATTATACCCACCTTATCACTTACGTTTAAAAAATAGCAAAAATAAAATCCCTTTGCAGTTACGGGGTTAAAAATTCTTCGTCATTTTCTGCTTTTCAGCTAAACGTAAGTGGTTTGGCTTCAAACACATATTAAAATTCAGAGCAATAAATGATATTAGCCTACTATTAAAACCAAAACAGTAATATTAAAGATATTTGAATTTTTTTTTTTTTTTTCGAAATTTGACAAAACATTTTTTTTAATTTGAAGTACATATTTAGCATTAAATGTACCTTGTAACTAAAGAATTACAATTATATTCATAATATGAAGGGAAACTCTCAGTATACTACTCAAAGACAAAACTCGAATAAAAGTTTTAAAACATTCACGACAAAGCCTCGTTGAAGATGATACATTTGCAAAAGCATCAAAAAATTTATTTTTCATGTGTAGGGAAAACTAGGGATACATGACCCAACTTTCAGTTTTCTATTTTCATTTTTTTTTTTTTTTTAGATTAGTTAGAGCTCACCAAAAAATATATTTAAATAGTCCGTCATTTAGTACATTATTGTGACTGATAGACTTACTGTGTTGTGACTTACTGTGACTAATAGCATAAATCGAAGTAGAAATAGTTCAAAAAAATTATATGCCTCAAGTCTACATTTTGGTCAAGTGTCCCTAGGTCTACTGAGACATGACCCACCTTATGAATATAAGAATATTCATAAATATGGAAATTAAAACCACAGGTTTGATGTTTTGTTTTTAGTTTCAATTTTGTTTGCTAATGTTGGGAGGATTGAGACAAGTTTCAATTTGCAGCAAATCTACTTTAGACACATGAGTAACAACAAGCCATTTAAATCTGCTACCTTTTGATATGATAGAAAATTTCACTGTCAAAATGTCATGATTAATTTTTTATTACTAAGTCAACAAAATACCTCGTCCTCTTTTTTGCTCAAAACTTGACAGTTACCAAGTTGACAACTTGCACTTTCTAGCTATAAAACTTTTCCACTTAAGTATCTTGACTAAGGAGTTAATGGCATCACTCTAAAGAATCATACTCAACAGCTGGGCAAACATAACCTGCCACTATTGTAAAGGCTACTCAGGTCATAATCACATTAAATTATAGTTATTAATCTGATAAAATTAATTCATTTGACCTAAACCACAACCTGTTAGCTAGTCACTAAACAAAAATTCATCGAAATAATCAGAAAATCAACTTAATTCTGGATCATATCTCCCTAACTAGCTTGGGTCATAGCTCCTTAGGTAGATTTCCTTTGTTTACCCGAAGTTTTTAACAACTCGCTTTGAAATATACAATTACTGCATATCATTACATAGCTCAAAAAAAATTACTAACATGTATACTTCTACAATTTACTTACATCAAAATTTAAAGTAAAAAGTTTACAAATTCTAAAATCTTCAAAATTTACTTCAAAGGTAAACTCATTTCGCACTGATTTTTTTTAAAGCTGCAAATAATTCAGAAATTGCTTTACCATACAAATTATTGTTGTGTCCTTGGTCAACCAATTATATAACTAATATTTTCCCTAGATTTCATTCTTATGGACAAAATTCCCATGGATCAAAACTCCCTCATTTCTTCTATTACCCTAGCTTTTGAAGTTTTGCAAAAATACATTTAAGGTTAAACAAGAACAGTCAATGAAATATCCTAAATCTGGGAAAGAATGATTCAAAAAATGTTTTACGTACCTTTTCGGAAGAAAAGCATACGCTTGGCGCATTGAATGCAAATAATTTTCTGCTAAAAATAAAACGCAATTTGCTATTTAACTGCAGTAGCATTGTTTTAACTCACTAATTTGAATGTATAATCACAAACAGTTACATACAATCTACTCATGAAAAGCAAGCAAGCTTTTAGTGGTAACGGACTGCTGGAAACACGGACAATTGATATCTTATCGTCTTCAATGATAAGGTACTAAAACTCTTGACTCAAGTTTGATTTCTTTTCCAGTGTGATTCAACAACTTTCGGCGACCACTGATTTACTCTTGATGAGTATACATCTCAACTTTGCTTCTACCGTTCAACTGTTTTCGACATTTTACCTTCGCGTAGTTACAAACAAAATCGGTATTATTTTATTAAACTGTATTCAGGTTTTTAAAGATTATATGTGTCATTTTATATTAAAATGCTAGAGTTTTTCCTCCTTAATTTGTTATTGAAACTTTATTCCCACAATAGATTTTTATAACTTGGTAATAAATTTTTCACTATTGTTTTATTGCCATGTGAAACCTGTTACGAAACAGAATTCATTACAAAACAAGTTTCTGTGAATTCTTATAAAACTTTAAAACATATTTTGAATATGTAATTAAACTGTCAAATACACTTCGAAACTTGAAGATTTTCACGTGAGGATCAAATCTTGATTCAAAAGAGCAAAAATAAGTTGTAAATTGATGGGTTTGGATAATGAAGGGGCTATGTTACATGTTTTGAAAATACAACTCTGAACCATGGTGAGCAATGGATACAAGTAAGCGAATAAAACGTGTTACATCGAAAAGTAGGTGTTATCAGACCATTTTCATACGCATACTAACGACAAAACCAGAAAACAAAAAAAACTGCAACAACTGCAACAATAATACTTTGAACTTTAAATGCTCTCAATTTCGGTATTTTCACATAACCCCTTCATCTCCCAAGCTCTTCAATTTCTAAATGTAACTTTTATTATCATTTTGACTTTCGCATGCACTCTGGTATTGTAAAAAATGGTAAAAACCCCTAGATTAGGACACCGTATTTGTTGGGAAATTAAAATTCAGAATAACCACTAATTGTGCTCGTAAGAACGTTAAATAAATTTAATAGTTTAGTTGTAAATGAATGGTTAATAACAGCCAGTAATTTTAGAAACGATGTAAGTAATGGGATTATTTTGAGAAGAAGAAGTAAAAAAAAGAAGAAAAATGTAAGTTTTAAGGATGAGATTTAATTAATTTTCCTGCATTTTTCATTCAAAATATTTACTGACACATGTTTTGTTTTTGCGTAAAAGTAAGTTTTGCCAAATCGTAACACCTGCTGCAGAGAAATTTATGTCGTGTAATGGTTTCGCTGATTTATATAATCGTTCTACTACTGAATTTAAGAAATCCTTTGAAAACTTGAAATGATAACCCTTTCATATTTCATACCGGAGAATTCACTCACTTAACTTAAAGAGGACTGCAAGATAAGCTATACTAACACTCACCTATACTTTTTTTAAACCCCCCGGCGCAACAAGGAAAAGAGAAGTTTGATGTTCTGTCTGTGCAGAGACTGACTTGCAAATTTCCATGCCTATTACACTCTCAAATTTTCCTGCCCTATTGAATGCTTGATTTACTTTATACAGTGTCGCTCTAACGAGGGTAATAGGGGCTAGGGGTATCCCCCCTACTCCATTAGAGCAGATTTAATTTTAAAAAATATATATAAATAAAAATCATAATTAAAAAAGAAATAAAAAACGAATTACGAAGCGGCAAAACAGTATCCACTAGCGGATTTACCATGTGGCAATTGCAAGGGACCCCATGACATATTGGCACTGAAGGGGAGTAGAAAAAAAACCTCATAACAAATGTTTTGCATATTTCTGTGCACCCTTAAAAATAATTAAATAAACAGAAAAATAATAATTTCTATCCAAGTTTTTCTATTAACTAATGCGTACAAATATATTAGAGTGAGTTATAGTCAGAAAAAAATAATGCTTTCTAACTAATCTTATAGTAAACTGAAAGCTTACTACTTAAATTTAAGTTTTAATCATAAAATTTGCTTTTCGTATCCCTTTTCCTTTTACTACTTCAATAAAATAAAAAAAGAATGAAAAGTAAATGATAGGAAAGTTGAAAGAAAACAAAAATAAAGTCTAAAAGCACAGAGACAAAATAAATTATTTCTGGAAAATTTTCCTGCTCCTCAGAAAGCAATCATGTTTTTTTTTTTTTATACATTATTAATTTAATCTTCGTACTTGAGGTGAGTCAACACTCCCCCCACCCCCCGTAAGGGCGATATCGATTGTGCTGCCATCTAGTCTCTATATTTGCAAAAGTTCGCAATTAAAATACATTACTACCGCAAAAAGAAAACTATAAACAAACAAAATTAGGTACTTCCTTAACACTTAAATAAGATATGATTGAAGGATTTTCTTTTTAATTTTTACACATTACAACTAAGACGGAAAAAACTGAGAGAATATTTTTTGTCTCCAAATGATTTTTTTTTTTTTTTTTTTGTTTTGTTTTTTTTTCTTTGGAAGTAAAAAATTATCCGAATGAATGGAAGACAAAAAAAAAGTCCTTGTAAAAAAAATTAAAATACTAAAAAATTATTATTTAAATAAAAAGGTTCGTTAACTGAGCCGATATAACGGAGCTCTTTTTTTCTTCTTCTTCTTTTTCTCTTGGGGGGGGGGGGGGGCGCCTTGAACAAGACTACACTTTGCGGTTTTCAATAATGTTCAATTATATAAAATATTGCATAGTGAGAAAACAACAACGAACAACGTCGTTGATTTTTCTAAAATTGTTTATCTGTGAAATATAAAATACTGTGTTTTTTTTTTTTTTTTTTTTTTACTAGAAAAATTTTCTATCAAACATTATTCAAAAAAATGGTAAATTTTGAAATCACGCGGAATTTTTTTTACGAAGTTTCTAACTACTCAGATTTTCAATATCGGAGACACTAGGGTCCCAATTAGTTCGGGTAATAGAGGTTTTACTAGTCGGCTTTCTTTTCTGCAAGGATAAATAAAACAATGGTTTCATGTCTAGAACATTTTTTAGCACTTTTATGAAATTTCAAATACTAAAAAGTAGTCCGCCTTATCCCCATCCATTCCTTTCAAATGAAAGAGGAAAAATATTAGTCCAACTTCAAGAAAATACCACAACACTACCAATCAGGGTTGCCAAACGTCCCTGATTATAAGGGACTGTCCCGTTTTTTGTAAGTGTCCCGTGTCCCGTGGAACTTTGACTCGAGACGTCTAAAGTAAAGCAAAAATGTGAAATAAAGAATAATATGGAAATTGTTTGAATCTTAAAAGTGTTGCGATTCCGTCGCACCTTGAAACTTTCTTTAATGACTATTCCAGTCTTGATAAAGACACAATAAATTTATTTACAATTATTTACAGTTATTTGCAGTAGAGCAAGCAACAATTGCTAAACTTCCAGAAATTAAGCTAATATCAATAATTGCAGCTCATTAAACTGTAAACTACATAATTAAAATCAAGTACGCGAAAATATTACATGAACTTCTCAGCGCAAAGACTTCAAAAACAACAGAGCGAGAAACAAAGCACACACGGCTGCAAATGGAGGCTAAACTAAAAATCCATCTCCGCATGGTTATTTTATATTTTCAAGATCTTTCCAATTTATTGATTCTCATTCAAGAATTTTCTTCGGGGAACAATATTCAAAATGCAAATGTTACCATGGGGCTGTCATTCAATATCAATTGTAATTTCAGTTATATTCGGAATGACACCAAATGTTGCCAAGCTTGGCGATGCATGGTGATATCTCGCCAAATATGATGCAAAGCAGGAAAAACGACTGACAGGAAAAGTTACAACATAACTGCGATTATTCCACGCAAAAATTTATTGGATTAACAGCAAATTTGTCAAATTATTAATAAAACAGCACAAAAATAACCTCTATTAATAATATTTGTAATAATATTTTTCTATTCTGAAATGTAATGCTAGTGTTCTAATTTTTTAGTGGTCTTTTTTTTTTTTTTTTAATGAAAGCCTAAAAATGCTCTTTTGACAATAGTATTTGGTTGCGTAAAAGGAAGAAAAAATGGTTTGGGGGTGCTATCCGGCAATTTTTCTGTATTGAATCTCTAAAACGGAACTTTAACCTATCTTTACAGATAATAAACATATGGGTGGGTCCTTAAGGAGCTCTACCTACAGAAGACACACTTTAAAGCTATCTTTGGAAGCATTAAACAAAAGTCGTGGGGAAGGGAATGTCCTCTCTCAGAAATTGTTTGAATTTTAAACCGGTACGCGCCAAGGATGAGATGCACCATCGTACCAATTTCTTCTGAGCGCCTTTCTGAAGTAGTGTTCGGGGAAAATCTACACTCTTAAAACCCGATAAAATTTATGTATCTATTTAAGCATGTGCGTCATTCGCCAGTGAACTGACCATTAAACCAGGTATTAATCGATTCGTAATTTTTCAGATATCATGTTTGTCTAGAATGTATCATTGTATGACTTTAACTAGCAAAAAATTAAAAACTGAAATACTTTTTTCTACCTCCTTTCTTCCTCCGAAAGTTCGGGTTCTGCTAGCTGGGAAGTGGGAATTGGCCAAAAATTTCTCAAAGCTGAAAAGACTAGTAAACGAGAAAAAAAGTCGATTTCAGAATGGTTCAAGTTAAAAGTTAAGTTAGAAGCCTGCGGTGAAAGTATACAAGCACGGTGAAAATCAATTTACTACTCATAAATTAATATACCATAAAATAGGGTGTAAAGGAACAGCGGGGTTATTTGGAATAAAATAAATTCTCAAAAATATTTTTGTCACTCTGGCAACAATATTCACTTATGTGCAAGAATGCAAGCGCTACGCTAAAAAACATCAATGAATTCTAGGGAGCCCAGGACGGCGGGTTCGATTCCCGCCCTCGCTCTGGTTGTAACTTCCTTCTCCGTGAGCGTAAACTCTGTCCTGTTCTGTCTTGTACTATCTGTCATATTGGACGAGAGTTCATAAAACGGGTCCTGCGTGACCAAGTACACGAGCTCGAAAATATATGTGATGTAAACAATAAACAATAAACAACAACATCAATGAGTCAGAATGGCCGAGCGGTCTAAGGCGCCAAAACATCAAATTTTCATAGTCTGCAAAACTTTGTATGTGAGTACAGACTCCTTTATATTTCAAATCTAAGATTAGCATTTTTTAATTATGCATATATCTGAGCAACAGAGTACCACATTAGAAGAGACAGCATATTTTAGTTGTGGCATAAAATGTGAAATTCTCCCTAATGTCATGGGATAAGGATTTGCTGGGTGAATCGGAACACCTTGTTCAGTTATTTGTAGTTAAGAATCAACGTAAATAAAGCACAAATAAGATAGAAAGCTTGTATCCTATTTGTGCTTTATTTACGTTGATGTTTAACTTCAAATATAGTTCAGCACAAAGCTTATTTGATCATTTTTCATTTACCTTATTCAGTTGTTCCAATTCAAGCTTATTTTAAAGGAAACTGTTTGAAAAATCAAGATTCTAACCCCAATTCGTTTAGTCAAAACAAGGACAAAAATTTATTACTGTTTATCCCTTCTCGTAAGCATTTAGATCTTAGAATGACAGAAAGTTGCAGATTTAAAAAGATTTTTGCTATAGGAGACTTCATTTTACTTAAAATGGGGGAAAGTCATACAGACTTTATATAGCAAAAGTCCAGCACACAGACAGTAATGAATAAGTGGGAAAATCTTACAGGACAATTCCCGAAACCCAGAGATTTTAAGAAACTAAAGAAAAGGCAGCGTTCATCCCAGAAGATGTTATGAAAAACATAAGCCAAGCCACAACTGCTAGTTTTAAGGACAAGTACATATTTATGGACGACATGGGGGACTTCAATTTATGTTAAAGCTTTGTATCTCAATTCAAAAGCATTTCTTCAAATTAATTTTAATTTTTTATAAGTTCAAATAATTTTAAACTTTGACGAATCATAAACGTTTACTAGTATAGAAAACAAACTTTTGTTTGACAGTAACTATCTGTTTTTATTCTCCCTCACCAATATTACTCATGTTTGTGAGATTTATTACAGATTAAATTGGAAAAAAAAAATTACATGTGTGTTCCGATTGACCCCCATCAGCGGGGTGATTCGGAACACCCCTAAATTCCTATATATATATGAATAATAAATGCTCAAAGTGTTTTGTCTTTGCTTGGAATATCAAAAGCAAAGCAAGACTAAGGTTTTTACCCAAAAAACAAATTAAGAGCAAATATTTTAACTACTTTTTTTACAAAGAAAGCTGAAAAGTGTACCGATTCATCCAATTTTACGGTACTGCCAAAGTGGCAAAAGAGGTGAATTCCCCGAAGCACACTACTAGAAATTAAATGGTTCTAGAGGTTTTCCGTGCTGAAAATTTAATGTACTGCTCATTGATTACTGTACCGTCGCAGAGAGGTGGCAAAAAGGGACGAAGCTTCTCAATTAAATGCACCAGCCTGCAAGAAGGGGTTGAAGACCTCAAAGTGTACCGCCGAAAGCGGGGTACTTTAGGGACACACTTTGTCACCCTTTACACTAAAACTCAATTATAAAGTCATTAATGATCAAATACATATTTTTTGTGAATAAAATAAATTTGAAAACCCTACTATGTTGTCCGAGAAACGACAAGCACGCTTTTACATTATTAATATGAACTTGGTTTTGATGTAATATTAGCTCAGAAATAGGAAGAACTTTTATATTGGAAAAATGTCCTAATTTTTGTCTTTTATAAATGACTTTCGACGATTTTTGGTGACTTTAGAGTTTAGAATTTTTTTTAAAATACAACTTTAAAAAGCAAATAAGCAAATTTAGGCTCTCTATGGTTAAATTACGGGCAGGAACTGGGGTAGCAAAATAATCCTTGGCAATTTTCCAAAATTGTAGCTTTAAAAACGCACTTTTAGATGATTTTTGGTGATGTTGAGAACTAGAGCCACCCTGTCTCCCCCCTTTATTTGCTACTTATTGTATGAATTTCCTAGAAAAAAGATCACATTTTAAAAATCAGGTTTGCGGTAAAAAATGTACCACAAAAGGCTGTAGTAAGATAATTTTTCCGGGGGAGCTGAGCCAGTTTGAAATATTCCAAGGGGAGCCCGAGCTCCCCCAGCTCCCCCTCTTCCTACGCCTCTGCCGCTGACCAAATTGAGCCTACATATTGAATTTGGGAAAGAGAGCAGGAAATGTTAATGTCTTGTTTTCAGGTATGTTTTGCAGCTGATGAGAATTTGAATGGTCATCCCCCCCCCCACCCCATTTGAATTAAAAAAAAAAATCTGTTTTGCAGTGCAAAACATTTCGAGTTTCGGGGGGGGCAGGTCGGGCCCTCTCTCTGGATACGGCCCTGATTGGGGGGGGGGGGGGAATCCAAATTTCTTAAAATTATATATTTTTTCTTTTTTTTCTGATGCAGATAATAAAAAGAAATAATCATGCCGTCAGCGGCAAAAACCAATTAGCTTATATCCAAACAGGGGCGGCGCTAGGTGGGGGCAGGGGAGTAATTGCCCCCCCCCCCTGTTGGGGACAATTCCGTCCGAGCTCGTCGGGAAAAAAATTCCGACACAAAAAAATTTTCCGATAGAAATCTGATTGATTCCGACAGAATAAGTAAGATTCTCCAAATATTTTTTTTTTTCAACAAAAAAAAATCTAAATTATTTCCATTATTTGAAAAATAGCGCGAATTTTTATCCAATGCAGAACTCTAGAACCTCCTCGTAGGTGGTCTTCTCGTGATCCTTCCTGCTGCCCTCATCTCGTTGTGTCCTTTAGGCGTACACGGAACTTTAGTTTTGGGCAAAGTTTCTTTGTTGAAAAGGAGACATCTCATTTTTCTTCCTTAGACCCCACATGAAAATCGCTTGTAGCGGGGTTTGAACAAACATTCATTGATATTCGAGAGACACTTTCCGATCTTCTCTATGGCGATTCGATGAGTTGCCAGTTGCCCCTCTAAATGATTTCCCGTCATTCATTGCCTGCTGTCGTTGAGTCAGTAGGGGGTATAGGGTGCATTGAGCGGCCTGCTGAAATGTATGTATTAAGTTATGAAATGTTGATATTCTGGTAACATTTATAATCATTAATTTTATTTTAAAATAATAACAATTTTAAGTTCTATAAAAGGCTATAAAAGCAAGTTCGAGATTGTTTTGGGAAAGGACGGCTGTTTCTTTTTCTTTTTTTTTTTTTGCTATTTTCTTCTTTTTTTCTTTTCTTATCATTTTTTAATAGTGCAACTAAATTTCCTAAATCTGTCGTATGTGCTAGGCTGGAGTAGAAAAGGGATTTCCCACAAATAAGTTTTGGGACAGAAACGTAAAAAAAACAAAAACCTAAAGATGGACACAAAATTGATCTCTTTGTCCGTTTTTTTCGTATGAATCCCTTTGCTCATTCATTTTAAATTTTGTCTCTTTTACGAATATTTTCAGCTTCGGGTTTAGTTTTTTGAGCTTTTCTCACTTTCAATTGTATTTATATCAGCATGAAATGCGCGATATTTTTTCATCTTTAACAGTTTTGAAAACTTCGCCTACAGAGCGTTCAGCAATTATCCTATAAATGTAGACGAAAATCCTTTAATTTTTTACTGTGTGGAAGTGTAGAATGGAAAAAATAGTACTTTGTAGTATTGTAGTACTTTGAAGTATTGCCCTGTGCGGGAAAAAATCAAAGGAATTTCCATGCCTCTCAACTGAAAAGAAACTTTTACAGTGGTTGTAATTTAAGATGTTTTCTAAAAAGAGCATTTGTAGGGGAGGGGTGTTGGCAGGGACGTAACTATAGGGGGCAAAAGGGGCTCGTGCCCCGGGCGCCAGATTTTAGGCGCGCTGAACTGGCTAAGTAACTGCATAATTTTCTTTTCATTATTAAAAAAGAAAAAAGAAAGACAAATTTTTAAAAGCCAGCTCTCTCTTTAAAAAAAAAAAAAAAAAAAAAAAAAAAAAAAAAAAAAAAAGCTCAATGCAGGCACAAGAAGAATTTAAAGAAATGTCTTTTTTTGTGGAAAAGATCGACGGAGGGTGCAGTAAATTGCATGAATATACACTGAAGTGACAAAAGTCATGGGATACCTCTTAATATCGTGTCGGCCCTCCTTTTGCCCGGCGAAGTGCAACAACTCGAAGTGGCATGGACTCAACAAGTCGTTGGAAGTCTTCTGCAGGAATATTGAGCCATGCTGTCTCGATAGACGTCCATAATTGTGAAAGCGTTGATGGGGCAGGATTTTGGGCACGAACAGACCTCTCGATGGTGTCCCATAAATGCTCAATGGGATTCATGTCGGGCGATCTAGGTGGCCAAATCATTCGTTGGAATTGTCCAGAATTTTCTTCAAACCAATTGCGAACAGTTGTGGCCCGGTGACATGGCGCATTGTCATCCATAAAAATCCCATCGTTGTTTGGGTACATGAAGTCCATGAATGGCTGCAAGTGATCTCCAAGTAGCTGCACATAAGCATTTCCAGTCAATGTTCGGTCCAGTCGCACTAGAGGACCAAGTCCATGCCATGAAAAAACAGCCCACACCATTACGGAGCCACCACCAGCTTGAACAGTGCCTTGCTGACAGTTTGGGTCCATGGCTTCGTGGGGTCTGCGCCACACTCGAACCCTACCATCGGCTCTTACCAGCTGAAATCGTGACTCATCGGACCAGGCCACGGTTTTCCATTCATCTAGGGACCAACCGATATGCTCACGTGCCCACGAGAGTCGCTGCAAGCGATGTCGTTCTGTCAGTAAAGGCACTCGAGTCGGTCTTCTGCTGGAATAGCCCAAGAAATCCAAATTTCTCCGCACAGTTCTAGCAGACACGTCCATTGTACGTCCCACATTGATTTCTACGGTGATTTGACGCAGTGTTGCTTGTCTGTTAGAATTTACGACTCTTTGCAGACGTCGCCGGTCTCGATCTTTAAGTGCAGACGGTCGACCACTGCGCTGTCCATGGTGGGATGTTATGCCTGAAATTTCATACTCTCGGCACACTTTTGACACAGTGGATCTGGGAATGTTGAATTCTCTAACGATTTCCGAAATGGCATGACCCATGCGTCTAGCTCCAACTAACATTCCGCGTTCAAAGTCTGTTAATTCACGTCGTGCGGTCATCATCACGTTAAAACCTCTTCACATGAATAACTTGAACAGAAATGAAAGCTCTGTAAAAGCACTGCGCATTTATACCTGTTCTATGCGATGCTACTGCCATCTGAAAATTTGCATATTGCTATCCCATGACTTTTGTCACTTCAGTGTATTTTCTTTTAGAGAGTGACCAGTAAAAGTTTCATCTTGAATCACCCACTCCGAGAAGTGAAGCTTTGGAAAGTACCCCAATACAAAGAAGCTGAAAATGCGTCCCTTTTCCAAGATTAAACTGCAATAAAACTGTTAACATGGTGTCTTCCTTTTAGCTTACCATGACGAAAGCTTGTCTACCCCACTGGCCTACGCGAAAATCCTTGCAGCGTCCCCTTGTCGGTAGCCTCTGTTTTAGGAATTGGAGCAAAGTCCCCCCAAGCCCTATCTGTCTCCAGTAGAATCAGTCACTAAAGGACATCATTAGCTATCACAACGGATTTATTTCTTCTCTTCTAATATTGCCTTATTTCCTCTATGACATTCATATAGTACAGATTTCATAATGTGTCTAAAAAACCATCTAGTGCACAAAACAGGCAAAGAACTAAAGTGCGGGTAAAAGAAAATCATCTGTGGTCATCGCTGTTATCATCGTGGTTGAATGGAAAAGATGTTAGGGGTTAGGGGTACTGGTGGTAAGACATTTTTTATCAAATTTTTATGAGGTAATACGGTTTTTTTTTAAATTGCCGATTATTTTCTCTCAGTTTTTGAGAAAAATCCCGCACTATAATAATGGAGATTCCGTTCAAAGTTCTCTCTCTCTCTCTTTTTTACAAAATGCTCTATGTTTTTTTTAGAAATTGAACTCATGTGAGAAATTTTAAACCTACTATCAATCTAATTTTGGCACCCTCAGAACAGTCCAAGCAATACAAGCAGCCACTTGGGGGGCGCCAAATGGAGGAAGGCGCTATTACAGCCGTATATATATATATATATATATATATATATATATATATATATATATATATATATATATATATATATATATATATATATATATATATATATATATATATATAAAAACTCTTGGGGAAAATGTTAAATGCAAATTTTTCACCTTCTAAGTTTTATCAACTATATCCAGCTTTCAGAAAGGAGGGTGGAGTTCATTCTTTAACCAGGGAAGATTATTCAGCAACTGCTTTAAGCATCAAAGTCTACATGGATGCTCGCATTTTTTATAAAAAAAAATATTTTAAATATATATTTCTGAACAATTTGAATAATAAAAATAACCGGTTTAAAGTAAATCACTTCATCGGGTTTCCGAATAGACATCATTAAACAAACCACGACATTTTTGTTTATAATAAATAAAATTAAAAAAACGAACGTAACTAAGCAGGAAAGCAGGTGAAACCCGGAAAAAATTTCAAAATTTTCATTATTTAATAATTTCGTTCTCTGTATCTCTAATTATTTCGGATGATAGAAATTGTATTAGTTGTTTCTATCATTTTATTTAGTTTCAATCGTCATTTTTTAGTTTTATGGTAAACTGTAAATACAAAATTGTTTTTTTTTTTTTTTTTTTGTTAGAGGTAAGAATGATTACTTTTTTGTGTTTACGCATCATAAAAAATGAAAAAATTAGAGGGGGGAGGTCGGAGAACTATAAATTTTAAAATTATATCTATGCCCCCCTGTCGGGGAAGCTTGCCCCCCTGTCATTCATTTCCTAGCGCCACCTCTCTTTCCAAACAAGGCATCGTTGGTAATCCAATCCTCGGAGGTTACGGTAAAAACAGTCTTTTAGTAAATACAGCATCTCATAGATGGCGCCAGCAGTTAACACTAGCTGTGGTTCTACTCCTAAACGTGCCAAAAGTTTAACAAAACATACTTACAAAATCATTTACTTAAACTAGTTATTTGGAATCGTCATTAACCTATTACAAATTTTGAATCTCAACTTTTTAGACAAGACTATGGCGACTGAAAATACATACATTTTATATGATGCTAACAATGGAAAATCTCAACAGGTTAGTTACTTAGTGTAAAATGTGCTACAATGTGATTTCTGTCAAAATCGTTCCATACGTTACTCTAAAGCGCTAATATTGACTACATTTAAACTTTGAAAATTTTACTAATATTATAATTTTCTCAATTAAGCTCGATCTTTTATGATGAAGTAAGATCCATGATTAATTTAATATTTTGATGATTTATTGATTTTTCTTGGAGCTGACAGACTTCAGTTTATAAGGGAATAAGGTTTTAGAAAACATTTAGTATTTGTTGTTTTCGATTTTATTTTATATTTAATTTGTCACATTAAATTATTTACTAGTAAAATAAATAATTTGTTTCATAAACATAATGATAGTTAAATGATGTATGTTTTGACATGTCACAATGTTTATGATTTTGAAAACTGAAATATCTTGACATTTCAAAATAAATTCGTTCGTGCATTAATTAATTCGTCAAAAAACCTTTTTCTGGAAAGCATTAGTACATAGACAATTATTTAATGCTGTTTTTATTAGTATAAATATAAATTTAACTACCTAAATTATAGTTATATACTACCTTTTTTGTATACTTAATTTTTTCTGTATCTAAATAATTGCCAAAACAAGTTCATGAAACAATGCCATATTTAGACATAACTAATCATCTCCCCTCCCCCCAATGTATAAAAATGCCACCACCTGAATACTGAATTTGTTAACGATATTTTAAGTTTAATTCAATTTACATGTTATAAAATGATCTTGTACTTGCAAATATTGTTGAATATAAGCTCAATTTTTTGTTTCTTTTCAAAAGGAATAGTATAAATTTTATCTCATAATTTAAAAATATTTTAGCTGAAATAAACAGTACTCATTAAAACTGATAATATAGCTGTATTATGCAGATTTAATCTTGAGAATGAAAGGGCTTTTTCGGGGGGAGGGGGATAGGGAGTAAACGTAAACATTTACAATTTTTGTTGATATTACGCTTTTTATAGAAAAAGGTATTAGTATAGGAATAGGCAAAATATTAAATAAATAAAAAGAGATAAATAATAAGATTCAATAAAAAGAAATTTGGTATTAGAAGCTGCATGATCGAAAGTTCTAATATTCTTCAAATCAATATAAAAAGTACCTACAATCGACTCTTACTTAACCGAATCTCCCCTTTAACTGGCGGTATTAAATTTAAGGTATCAAAATCTAAGAACTAGTTGTAAAAAAATTAAAAAAACTCCTAATTACGTATCACAATTTCAAAACAAAAATAAACTTTGAAAGGGCAAGGCAGGGAGTATGTATGTTACTAGTACATTAAATGGCATGACTCTTTTCTCCATTTAAAAACTACAATGGAAGAGTCACTCACGAGTCTTTTAAACATTGCTCCTTATTGTATATAAAAATCTTGTTAATGAATCCGCTCACTCGAAAATAGCTTTATTTTAATCATTGTTATTAATGGTTTAAGGCAATTAGGTACTATTTAATTGTGTAAAATCGAATTTAAAAAGTACTATCATCAAGCATGTATAAATTTTGTTTTAATTATCTGATTCAACCACAGTTTGCTTAACTAAAATACTTTTGGTCCCCATACTGATTTGAACTGATTAATTCAGAATTAACTGTAATTGGTGGAATTATTGCATGCTCTTTTTTTTTATTTTACTTAATGGTATCATTTTTAATTTAACACTCTTTATATATTATGTTTGATTGCCTTTTCATATTTTGATAGAAGAGAATTCATACATAAATGTAATGAAAGATGTATTTTATAACCACAATGAATTTTTATTTCATTTGAGCTTTGTTCTTAACGGGAGATAAGAATGCTACCAAGGCCTAGGAGAGGGTGTTAGGGGTTAAAGTTCTCCCAACTAGAAAAAAATTTAATAAAACACTGAATAAAAAATTAAATCTACAAATACAAATGCGACAACCAGCACCAGGCCCTGGGCCCAACTTGGCTGGTTCTAGTCAAATTATAGACCCCAATGAAGATCAATGGCCCTCTTAAAGCTCTCTACTCCATTGTTCCTTACCGCCTCTTCCGGTAAACTGTTCCAAGTTCCCACTACCCTGCTAAAACCAGATTTTTCCAGATTAGCCTGAGATTTAAACAGCGTAAAATAACGGTCCCTTGTCTTGCTTTCCGTGCAAAAATCTAACCCAGCAATATCATTCATTTTAATAAATTTAAACAACTGAATCATGTCTCCTCTGATTCTCCTTTGCTCGAGACTACACATATTAACCATTCTAAGTCTAGAATCATAGTCTAAATTAGAAAATCTGTTTACTAACCTTGTAGCCCTTCTTTGTACCCTTTCCAGTAAATCAATATCTTTAATCATATAAGGAGGTCAAAACTGAACAGCCGACTCCAAATAAGGTCTTACCAAACCTCTATAGAGAGGCAGAAGCACTTTCTTAGGTTTGTTTGAAATAGACTTAATAGATTTAACTTAAATTAATTTTAAATTTTATGTACAATACTTGGCTGTATTTTCCAAAATGGCTTCTCTTTACTGACTAAAATCATAGTTTGAGAAATAGTGGTGGATAAACCACTGAATGGTAAACAGCTTTAATATTACTTACTCATATAGAGGTTATGGTGAATCTGATATTTTGCAAAAAGAAAAGAATGCTGTGTTGTCGCTATAAAGATGCATAGTAATTGTTTGGTGATGTAATATGCTTCAGCAATGAACTCCTTATTTGATTTATTAAGCATTATTTTAGAATATAAAACTAGACATGAGTCATTCGATAATATACAATGTTACTTACAATTAGTACACTTCACAGCCAAATTTTGAAATATTATTCATATTATTTTTGCCTTGAAAATATAAATAATTGAGTTTTCAATTATTCTTAACTTCATCCGTATTTTCAGAGTCAACAAAATAGAAATATTTCGCAATTTGGCTGCAAAATGTCTAGTACACAGCAATGAATAATGTGGAATAACCCATGTACATAGTAAATTTAAAACTAAAAAAAAAGCACACTTTTTGATACTTATTGCAATGTACTACATAGTTGTAAAATGAAGGAATACTTGGGACAAGAGCACAGAGCCAGAATTTACTTTCTAAACGGAAGAGAAGTCATAACAGATCTTACATGAAGATAAAATATGATCGTACTAGAATTGTAAATATTACTTAAATCCAGCTCTCTGGGGGATTTAGACCCCCTATCTCCATCCCCGCTACTCTTCATTGTGGTCATTAAAGAGAAATGAATTACTTTATGCACTTGTACATGCTTTTCTAACAATGCATATAAGGATTCAAAAAATAAATAAAACCCCTCCTTTAATGAGCCTTTAATGTTGCCTAAGTGGTACACTCAATGAGCCTCTTTCTAAAAACATAATTCCTCTATATAAAATTTATGTGCATGCATATATTATAATACTGATGATCATTTACACATTACAGAGCCATGAATTAGTGTTCTACTCTAAAGCTAAAGTAGTAAAATTACTGTTTGCAGAAATGTTCTCATACTTAGTTCAACTACTATTCAAAATAAAACAATGTTTTCTAACATTTCCACTGCAAGCAAAATATAATAATGTATGAAATGTTTAATATATAATGTTTTTCGAAGTATATTTTTCATCTTTGAGAGAATTCTTTAATCATATTATAACGAGTCCGTAGCACCTTCAACTTTCTTAAATGAGCATTCCAATCTTGAGGAAGTAACTATAAATTTATTTACAATTATGTACGCTTATTTACAATAGGAGCAGGAAGCAATTGCTAAACATCCAGCAATTAGGTAGCAAACAGTACACTGTACTCTCAACAGTAACTCAGCACCACGTATCTAACATGAACAGTAATTAAGAAATTACAAAAGCAAAACAAACATTCCCCCAAGCGAATAAAACGAGTCACCAGAAATCAAATCTGAAAACAACCAACTAACTGTGTTCCAGGCAGTGGGACAGCTATTTATACTCCGAAGGAAATTTCTACAACATTCTAGCAAAATCCGATTCATTCACAAACTTAAATAATCCATTCAAGAAAGTTCTAGCGATAAAAAGAAAAACCTACAATATTACAGCTCAGCACGAAAATGTCTTCATGCTTATTAAATGTAGGGCAAGTGTAAAAACTGCAAAACGTTACAGGACCAGTATACAAGTGATAAAAGTGATATCTTCAGATACTTTTGCAACATGTCGCCAGATAAAACCAAAACTTGTGACAATGGTGCAAGGCAGGAAAAACAACAACTATTTACAAGATTTGTAACAATATTATTACTATAATAATCAAGCTCATGTTTTATAACAACCCTGGGCTCCGCCTACTACCAATTTAGTTGCAAGCTGCTTTTAATTTATGGAAATATTTTTATTTTAACAGATATTATTTGGTCAGAAGAGCTCTTTTTTAAGATTTTCTCCTCGGTTCTTAGTTTTCAATTATTTGTTAAATTTTCAATTTTTTCTTCCTGAATGTCCAAGTACAATGGCACACCCCTTCAAACACTATAAACAACCCTGGAGTTTTATGACAGATTTAAATGCCAACTGGAAATAAAAATTATTGTGCTCTTCACACACACATTGCCTTTCATGGTGTTGTCCAAGAGAAAGGAGGAGGTGGTGGGATTCTTAGATACAAGAATAAGTACTTATGTGTAGCATGTCCACATTTAACCTGAATGACCTATACTTTTGCCTACCATTAACCCTAGTTGTATGCTTCTAATTACAAGAATGGACACGAGTGAAGCAGGGTTGCAAAAAAGCCGGCTTTTTTTTAAAAAAGGCCAGACCGGCCGGCTTTTATTAAAAAAGCCGGTCTTTTTTGGCCTTTTTTAAAAAAAAAGCCGGTCTTTTTTGGCCTTTTTTAAAATATTATACTTTACACTTATACTTTTGACTTCTATGCATTTTAATCAGGTAACCCATATCAATTTAAGTAATAAAACAATACTTTTGTGAAATGATAAAAGAAATATTTACACAAAAACTGCAAATCATTATAAAACATCAAATAATAATGTCATAGCATATCACTGCTAGATTAGTTGGTTTGAATTTGAATAAAATGCAAAGAGCGAACTTCCCTTTATTTAAACTCTGCTGAAAAGAAAAATATTAGAATTGTCTGAAGACACATGTCAATTGGACAAAAAAGCCCATCCTGCACTAGTTGTAAAATGATATGAAGGTATCATGACCAGCACTCTTTAGTGAAAGCAAGGCATTATCTCCCTTCCTAGAAACTATGGCCCCTTAATAAAAGGGAAGGTAAACCCTGTGTCCTTAAGCAATAACAGGAGTCTCGGAATTCAGTAGAGGCTTGTGCGGAAAGAAAGGGTGAGATATCATTGGGAACAATCCTTCAAATTGAGTGGCAGGAGCACCAATGTACAAAAGGATTAAAAGTTTAAAATCAAGATAAAAAGCAGGTGGCTGCACATTATTATACTAAAAGAAAGGATGCCTTCCTTCATTCTTTCGGAAGTGGAGAGCAGGTGAAAGAGCAATGGTCAGCTCAATGACAATTTGACAATCCAGTTGATTGAGGGAATGGCACCTAAAAGAGAGATTGCAGGGAAACAAAGTGAGGAGGGGCTTCTTCTGCATTTTATGCAATCTTTAGTGTCAGAAACCAACAGGATGTCCACAATTTTATAACAAAAGGCTGGGGAAGCACTGCATAGGGGATTTATCTAACAAGTAATTTAATTGGTTACTGATCTAGTTCCAGTAACCAATAGAATTGCACCTCTTCAAAGAATGGAAATGAAGGTTGAAAAATGTTATCACAATTTTTTTTTCTATTTTAGAATTATTTTCAGCTCTCAGTAGCTCAGTCAAAGTTTTTCGTGATCATTATTATTTAGCTTAAATTATAATGGCATCTGGATGTGGGAGAAAACAAGCTTCCGAATGGAATGAGTTCACTGAATTTGGCACAAAGTGAAGTGCAAACGTTGTGAAAGTGTTGTTAGCAAAAGAGCAGTAAGAATAAAAGAACATTTAAAAAAGTGTAGAAAGAATACTAAAATTTTAAAAAGACTGTTGCATCGACCAGTTTGCTCTTTTTTTTTTTTTGCACTATTATTTATGTATACAATAGTAAAAACATTACTTCTGAAATCTGCATCATTCCAGTAGAATTTAAATTCATTCACTAATATAGACCTGTTGGTTTCTATGTATACATAAAAAACTTTTTATTTTTTAAACAATTGTTTTTCAATTAAGAAGCAGATAAAAGTTTTTGTGACTTAAAAAAAGCAGAAAACATATAAGAGTTCATTGTTATTTCAAGACTAAACCAGATAACTGCTAACAACAGCAGCAGAATCATGTGAGCTTTTGAATACTTTGACGAAAATTCATTTACGACCATTTACATTCCATTGAACAAGACTAATTACCTGATATAGAACAATAGCTTTATTTTTCTATTTTTGTAACAACTATCTAATTTTTAGTCTTGTGTCATGGAATTTGTCAACAGAGCTGTAATTGTATTAATAATATAATTTTCATTTAAGTAAATTAAAATAAAACACCACAAAAAAAAAAATAAAAATCCTAAAAAAGCCAGAGTTTTTAATAAAAGCCGGCCTTTTTTAAGTGGTTTAAACCAAAAAAAGCCGGCCGGCTTTTTTTGGCCCGGCTAAAATGTATCAACCCTGGAGTGAAGATATTAAAAGTTTGATATAACAACTTCAAAAAAAACTACAAAATCTAGCATTTTATGCTGTTCTCAGGTTCATACAGTCATATTTAAAGAAATTATTCTAAAAAGACAATAATAGCACACAAACTTCGAAACGCTTGCCACCGAAATTCAAAGAGGTATTAGAGTTCAAAATTGTAACTCTCGCCGTGCAAAAAATGAGTTAGGTATATGAGGTCCCATCAAAAGATCATTGATCCTCATGTATTGCTGAAGAGTAAGAAAAAGAAAGAACATACTTATTCTTTTCATTGAGAAAAAAGAAAAAAAAATGATATGATGTGCTAACGCTAGCACAATTTTCTGTATAAGTCACTAAATGCTGCTTTTCATATATCTGTGAGTATTGGTGAAACTGTGTAATTTTTTGCTTTCGGATTATTTTTTATGCTTGTAATTTCTATGAGTATAAGTGTAGGAATACAGAGGAAGTAGAAAATTTTAGATTGTGTACTTTTTGTGTCAAATTTTAACACTTTAAACCTGCATCTCATTTTGACCATTTTTGCAACTGAAAGTTTGCATCTAGGACGAATGGTTGCAAAAAGTATAGGTCGTTCGGGTGAAACGAGGACACGCTGTATTGTTGCATATACGATTCCAATATTCCGATAACGTTTAGAGAACAATTTTGTGAATTATAATATTTTATCAGAAACCATTTTAGTCCAATCGTCCAAAATTTTCCACCCTCCCTATGTGTCCGGGTCCGACTGTCGTAGATGTCACGTGTAGTTTATATGCCCGAGAAATTCCAGTTCAATGATGACATCATCAACTATTGCATGAAAGTTTGTGAAATCGTTCCTTTAAAGTGAGGCAGAGATGAGATAAACTATTGTTGATCTTAAAGGTTCATCGGATGTATGACAATGCCATTGGGAAACTATTTGACTTTCTTATTCTGGATTATTATACAAATTTATGAACAGCCGATGTTTTAAAATTAATACTTGAACACTGAACACATTTGCTCCAAAAGTAAGGGAAGCAGTGGCGACAATAATTTTAAATCACAGTAAAGAAAATGAAAGCGGTAAATCTGAGCTTTCGCTGCAAACAAGTAAAGCTAAATAAAGTTGTCTGATGGTAAAACTATAAAAATAACTTAGCCGAACTAAAATTAAACACATTTGTTATACTGGATGTCTGCTGATATTCGAAATTCTAAAAATGTGTTGGATTTTTAACGTACCTGAAAGATTGTAATTATTCTGAAAACGTTTGAAATTCTGGAAGAGTTTTCAAAAATATTACTAAACGAAATCTCCTAGTGGTGTGAACTGAAGGGATTGAAATACTGTAGTTTAGGGTAACCCACGCTTTAATCAGCATTATTCTTTTTTTTTTTCTTAATTGAGATAGTGCTTACTGACCAGCGAATAAACACCCTAGCACGATTTCATTTCCAAAGATAAATCAGTACCCTGTATCAGATACCCTGTTGCAGCGGCGTACGCAGCCAAATCATTTCAGGGGGGGCTGAGCCGAGACTCTTTGAGATGAGGGGGCGGGGCACCTAATAATGTTTCGAATTCCTGATAATGCTAATTTTAGATGACAAAAATTATTATTAAAAAATATTTTTTTTACCGTTATGATTATTGTTGAGAAGTAAAGCGTTTTGATGAAAATGGAAATTGATGAAATTGAAATTCGAAAAATTTTCTTTATTGAAGAAGGTGTTCCTTAAATAAGTGCATGCTAAAATTTTTGAAAATTTGAGCTTTAACAACATTAATTTTGCCATTTACTTTACTATGTCCCTAATACTATTGGGTTTCAATCACACATTTGTTGAAATTTATTTAACAGAATTAATAAATGAATGAACTAGCATTTATTGCTGTTTCTAAAACATATTTAGAATAAATCTCATCAAAATTGAATTATAAGATGACCATACACACGCCACACACAGTAAAAGGGAGATATTTAAAAAAAAAAGGAATTTATACTTCTTTTCCCCTTCTTTGAATTGTGCCCCCTACTTAATTTTCTTTTCAAAACAAATCTCATGTCTTGATTTCAGCAAGAAAGGAAAAATAAATAAATAAACGATTTCAGCTTAATTTTTAAAAAATTTGCTTGGAAAATTTCGGAGGGGGCTGCAGCCCTATCAGCCCACCCCCTGAGTACGCCACTGGGGTTGCATTTTTTTTTTTTTTTTTGAAGCAAATGGAATAAATCGAAGACAGAATACTTGAAAATCAGGCCTATGTACTATTTAGTGAGTGTTGGAGCCGGCTAATTAAGGTGATACATTTCCATGCTTGCTGGTCATCTGCTTTTCTCTCCCCGCATGTTTCTCACGTGCACTCATTATGAATAATATTATTTCGATCACGTCAACTTCCTTGTTCAGATCCAGTCATAGGACGTCAAACGAAGTTACACAACTTTCTCATCAATATAACATTAAAAGTAGTAGGTTTATTCACATACTCTCCCCCCCCCCTCCCCATTCCAGCGAGGTACTTTTCAAAAATCTTCACTTGTGACCTCCACAAATGACGCTGTGCTGAAGGGGGGAGAGGTGCGGCTCGTGAAATTGTGACAGGGAGAGAGGGGGTGAACAAAAAGTGTACCGTCACGCATTTTTTTAAAAATATTTTTATGAAAAATATATCGTGACATGTTACAAGAAGTTGGTGGCGAAGCGTGACATCTGTAGTCTGAAAGTGCGACGAATGGCCGCCTATTTCAAACATTTAAGCAAATCCAAAGAATTATACACAAAAACCTTTCGCTTTTAGAAATAAACTGCTCGTCTTAATACATAATTGATTGTCTGTCTTCAACAATCAAGAAATGTTTTCCTGAAAAAACACTTTTTATTACGAAATCGATTTCTTTTTATCCAACTAGTGCGTGGGTGAGGAATGTCATGAAAGTTTAATTAGAGAAGCTGAAGGGGCTGTGATGGATGAAATACTCAAGATAAACAGCTTTACTTTTTTTTCTTTTCTTTTTAATGCATTAACTTGAATTTTGCTGCGTCGATATCACTTTTGTTCTATGAAAGAGTTTGCTTTTTGCCCTGTGGCAAATTCTTAAAAAAAAGCGTATTTATATAACAATAATTTGTCCAAGCCAAGAAAATAATATTTAATCTTCCTTATGAATAATGATTGAAAAATTCATGCATTTGCATCCCTACAGTATCATTTTAAGAAATGACACTGTTTTATCATGAGTATTTTGTATGGAAAATTTCAAAACGTCTTGCTAATAGTTATATTTTATCATTTTTATTAACATCTAAATTTGTATTAAAATTCTCACTGTAGAGCCTGTGAATGTTTCGCAAGGGTCAGCTAGTTTCTGTTTGAACGAAGTTTGATTTTTTGCTGTTATAACTTTCCGTTATTTTTACAGAAGCATAATTATTATAACTTCATTTTACACATTATGCATATAAAATGATTTCATATTAATTTAAATTTCGTGTGTTCTGCTATAAAAATTGGTTGCATTAAACGATTTTCTACATCCTATTATAAAAAAACCTGCTTTTAATGTACAGTTTTATTGAAAGCAATCTATTGTGAAGGCATTATAATGAAATGTTTGAGTAGGTGTATGATATAAACATGTCCATAAAAACAAATGGTTATAAATTGTGTATCTGATTGGTGTACTGCCGTTTTTGATAAGAAACGTGAAGACTATTGATGTCATCCTTCACGTTTGAGGTCGAATTGTCTTTCGCTTTGAAACGTCGGTGTATTTGTATAGCTGCTTCGGTAGAAAAAGTTAATTCAGAAATAGGTGACATTTATCTGGCTATTAATCGCTTTACAATGTACGAGTAAAGCGCGCGAGATTGTTAAAGTTAATACTAACGTAAGTTATCGCCAGTAAAACAATACTTCCTATTTGTCTTTCTTTCTCAATTTGTCTTCTATATTTTAAAGTACTGGAATCGGCTGAACTTTTTCGAGGAACATGTTGTGACGCAAATAATGGAAGCAGAATTGATTTTTTAACAGCAGCAATCATAAACTGGCCAACTCTGGTCTCAGCTACCTTTAAAGTGCATTTGTGTAGTTTGTGCATTTAATGGTAAACGTTTTATGAGGTCATCGCTGGTATCAAATAAAGCTAGTCACATCTCTGATCAGTAAGTCTTTTTTTTTTTATTGATAATTGGGTGGTTAGAGATTGTTGTCCTCTTTTACGCGAATTTTCAACGCAGTTTTTGATAATGTATTTAAATTTTAATTTTATAATAAATAAGTCCTTCAGTCTGTAACCAGTATTGAGGCCTTCTCCTAGGTTTACAGGAGCATGATAGAATTAAAAAGCTTAGACTAAAGTCGCGCATGTGCAGTGAAAAATTAATTGCTTAAAATGTTCTTATTTCATCAAATTTTTAATATTTTTGTTTCAAGATTTAGTATTATGTTTCTCTTGTATGCTGTCACGCATTTTTGGATCTTTGTTAGATTTGACGAATAACTCTGCTTGCGTTATGAGTCAAAAACCTTATAGTAAAATTCGCATTTTAAAAGAAATAGTACTTCGTGAATCTTAGTACTACTTTCACGAAAATATGTAAAATATTTGTACATAGTTAGTAAAGTAATTGCTGAAATTTATAGCTAATTCTCAGTGATTTACGGTTACAAATGATCATAAAACTTTTGGTTGCTTTAATTTATTCCTGATCCACTAAATGAACGGGTGATATAAATTATCTTGGAAAATATCAGCTAAAACCTACCTAATGTGACAAAAATAACAGAACAATTGGTCTCTTGTTGTATAGTGTACTCTCTACTCTAAAAACTGCTTAAAAAATGCGTGCTATATAAAATTGTAAAAGTATCTTTTATTAAGACAGTATAAAAATCTTCGTGTTTTAAAAGATACATTAAAGAAGAAAATTTAAAACTACTAACCAAACACAGATTTATACTTCATTATGACAGGTTGAAAAAAATGATCATGTGTTTTTTCTTCCTTTTTTATGGAATTTTTGACGGTCACCTTGTGTAGTGATCAAAGAAGTGACTGGGATGGGGATGGGGAGGTCCTGGGTTCGAATCCCGGCTTGGGCATGAATGTACTTTCTCTCTCCTCTGTTCTTGTCCTTCCTCTGTGAATGTGTGTTGTGAATGACCGCCCGCCCTATAAACGGGTCTTATGGCTTGTGTGTTGAGCTAAAACGGGCTTCTAACTTGATGGTGCTCATAAAAATGGAAGCCGTACCTATTTCGCTTTAAACCAGGTAGATTTCATCTACTCGTGCTCGGGTACCAGAATGGGTTCAAGCAACAACAACAAGATAGTTTTTTTTTTTTTTTAATATGGAAGTGTTATTAAGTTGTTTCTACGAAATATTACTTTTATTTATTTTATGTCGCATTTTAGATTTATTTTTAACAAAGAATGATTTCCTCATGCCAGTATAACATAGTATTAAATCAACTTACTATAAATTGTATATGCTGTATAGTTCATTAAATAATTTTATTGTTTGTAGGGGACTAATGACAACGTGGGATCAACAGACGATATGAAGCAACTTATAATCGTAAGTTTATTTTCTTAGTTTTGTTTAGGTAAGTGTTTATGTATTCAAGTTGATGTATGCCTTAGTTGGAGAGAAATTATATAGAACACTGGAATATTAACAAATTTAATCGGATAAATAGTCGCCTTCTAAATTTTGGCCTGGAAGAAGTAACGTAATTGATGTTTGTTTGATACGTATTTGCTCTAGTCGCGATATCGAGCATTGTTAAATAACTATTTTTTTATGCATGAGGAAAATTAAAACTTGTATCTCTTATTTATTTTGAGGCTTGCATTTTTTTTTTCACTGGAAGTATTAATTTATAAAGTAATGTCATTGTCAAATAAAAAATTTAAAGCTATGTTTATCTTTTTACTTATTCCTCTACTATTCATTATTCATCTTTTTTATTATTATTATTGTATATTAAGGGTATAATCATTATACCCTTATCACCCTGGTGCTTGTGAAGAATATGAATTAATACTAGTCTCACCTTTTTTTTTTTTTTTTTACTCTCTTTCTTTCTTTGTTTTCGTTTTGTAAGTCTCAATATTTTTCTCTTGGTTCTTTTGGAGCATGAAAACATTTTCGAGCCGAGAATCGGTAATTATCTTTCTACCAATCATAATGCGTGCAGAAATGACGTCATTTCTAACTTTCTGTTCATATGAATAGATAACGCGCCGAACAGCTATTCGCCAAGAATTTTAATTGAAATTTCAAGGCTCTATAAATGTTTTTCGTACTTTGAAGACCCAGGCATAGTGGCTCGTATTAAAATTTAACATTTAGATTGTTCAGCGTCTTTTATTTTTCCCTAATGGAAATATTTTCAGAAATAAAAAGGATATTTTATTAAATTTTTAGTTCTTTGACGATGCATATCGTAATAGAATATTTGCTCAGTCAAAGTGAGTAAAAGTTTTAGGCTGATATTTGATGCTCATGGTTGAGTTCTTTGCCCCTGTTATGAATATTTAACTTTGGCGTTTAAAGCTGTAGTTTAAACTATCTTTCCGTTTCTTGAAAACGCTACGAGAATAAATTGAAAATTTATTTCTTGCAAAGTTTACCTTGGATAATTTTACCCTTTTTTTATTTAAGAGCTTAAATAGTGATTGAAAATAGATAAGTAGGCTGTTTTAAAGCCATTTTAAGCTAAAGAAAATGACGCTTAAAACTTGTTTACAGATTTACTAGTCAAATTATTTATCGTACATCTAGTTCGATATCGCGATTAGTGCAATTTTTTCATTTTTGATTTCATATTGCAGAGCTAACATGTCGGACTCCATAATAAAATGCGCTCAGAAATGGTTTAATGTAATGTATATACATAATTACTAAGTTTAATTGTATATCATTTCAAAGTCCAACATGTTAGCGCTACAATACCGCTATAAAAGCGAAAAAAAAATATTGTGTTAGTATTATGTGTTATATATATGTATGTGTATGTGTGTGTGTGTATGTATGTATGTGTATGTATATATATATATATGTATGTATGTATGTATATATATGTATATATATATGTATGTATGTATGTGTATGTATATATATATATATATATATATATATATATATATATATATATATATATATATTATATTTCTCTCTCGAAAACACTTGTTCCATTAGTGGTTTTGATATTCGAGTTTGTCTAGAATACATTGATTAGGAACTGAAAAGGAACTCATCTGAGACGTGCGTTGAACTTATACTCTAGATTTCTCGCAGTGTCATTTCTAAAAAATAAATAAATCTTGCCTTGCTATTTTTGTTCAAATTATATTCTTACTGGTTTAAAAACTTTTAACTGACCTAGCGATAAACAATCCCTACCCGGAAAATTTATTAGCACGGTTATTTTTCGTTCGTCATGATAGTTGATTTCGGTTTCATCCATTCCTTGGATGACTTAAAATCGTCACTGAGTCACAAATTGTGTCACCGTTTCTTATTTCCAAATACGTGAGCTGTGTTTGCCCACAATATCACGCAAGGTTGCACACATGTCGCTGTCCAACATCTGTGCTTATGTGTTTATCTATCGTAAAAGAATTGAATGAAGTTTATTTTTTTTTTTTACTTATTTTCGTAATTCGCTATTTTTGTGTTGCCTTTTGTTTGTATTGTTTCGTAATTTGTATTTCCCTCTGAAGCATGGTGCATTAATTTAATCAATTGTGTTAATAAAAATCCCTAAGTTAAACTTGAGGTTAAGTACATTTCTTATTGTTTAGAAAGTTATCAATTATCTATTATTAAAGAAATTTGCTTTTCTTATCGTTAAGATTTTTCGCGAAGTTTAGAGTACTTCTACTTTTCAAGAGTCATTCATTACGTTGGAAATTTCTCAAGTAATGACAAACAAATAAGTTCAGCGCTCTAATTAAATGAGCTAATGAAACTGTATCTCCAGTGAAATTATCCTTCTAAATTGACATATTCTGTCAGATTCCAAGTTAATTATGTCGTTTAGCTGGGGTTAATAATTTATCCGTTGCTAATAAAATATTTGAACACTTAGCAAAACAAATTTCTATAGTTATCCGTGAAATCACTCAGAATCTTTGACATTAAAAGAATATTTCTGTGCTTTGCGGTACTTAAAAATCGAAATGTTATCTCGCTAGTTCAAAAGAAAACAAAAAATAGTGGCTCCACAGTTTCGTTTGAGGCCAATGTTTCGTACCAAGCCTGTTTTTTATTTATTTATTTATTTATTTATTTACATAAAAAGCACGCATAAATTGTATATAGGGCGTAATTTTATGAATGAATTTTTTTATGAGTGACAATAATTTGCGCGTACGTATAAACATTAAAATTTAAAAAAAAAAAAAAAAAAAACTAAATTACCTTCTTTCTTTTTAAAACATGTATTCGTTTCTAATAACCAACTTTAATTTACTTTACTAAACTTTTTTAATGTATTAATGCAAATAAAAATAAGTTGCTAAATTTCTTTGACAATATGATGGTATATTTGGAAAATAAGTTATACAGAAAAAAATACATTCATTGCGATTTTGAAAACACACAGAAAAACTAATGGGTAACTAATCTTACATATTTAATTCCCCTCAAAAACCTGTGCGGAGAGGGTGAAGAACGTCAGAGTAGTGTATAACTCTTGGTAGAGTCACCGAAGGCGTGAAGGCAGGGGCTGATACATTTGGGGGGCGATGGGGGCGATTGCCCCTCCCTTGAGCTCCCTTGAGGGACTATTCTCCAGCAATTTTTCGACGTTGAAGATTTAAAAAGGCAATTTTAGTTGATCTTCGATGATATTATGAGAAGTGGTTGGGTTTCGGGGCTCTGATTTGGATTTTTTTCGAAATTGAAGACCGAAACAGTTGTGATAAACATGTGTTAACCAGTATATGTGGTAAAAAAGGGGGCATGTAAAAAAAAAACCAATCGCCCCTCCCTTGGAGCATTTCTGGATCCGTCCTTGCTTGAAGGCCACTCTATTACACTCAGATCAAGTCTGCAGGTATCGAGCTAACACCGGTATTCTCCACGCCGTTTTAACCGACGCTTAAGTTTTAAGCGAGGTTTAACACGAGGCTGCAAAAAAAAGAGTATTCTCCAGCCCAGCTTAGCGAAAAGATGCATCACAACACGCTCTTTTTTGAGCTTCGCTTGTGCCCCCGACTTCGGCGGTTTAAGCGTGGGTCAAGCGTAGATTTCCTTCCCATCATCCTTTTCTCGCAAACAAACATGGACGCCAGTCGTTTGGATCGTGTAGAACCGTATAAAACAAGCTGCAAAATAACGTAAAAATTTGATCCGTCAAGTAAACATACAGAAATAGAATTGAATGCCAAGTTGTAAAATAGTCGCCAACAAATTAACTTTTAATATTGTCTTTATTCATTATCCGAACAGTTTTCTTTCGCAACGGAGATAACACAAGGGTTGCCGTAAATCTTAGATGGCCCGATTCTTGCCAAGCGAAAATTTTACTGGTCAGAAGACAATGTGACGTAAAATTAAGATTGTAAATATTTTTTCTTAAAAACACGAAATATTATGTTTTAATTGATTGCTTATGACTCGGAATTTTCCCGGAAAAAGTGCGGTGGACAGTATAATTACTATGCTCAGCCCCTAATGCTAGACACCACAGAGTGCAACCACTCAATTATGCGTTTATATTTTTCGTAATCTGTTAGGCTCAATAATAGTACTTCTATTTCGATAGCTGTAAAGTTGCTCTTTTGAGTCATCGTATTATTTATTTTACGAAAGATTCAAATAGATGAGGAAAGATATAGAAGCACGCTTCGCATAAAATGAGATAAACAAACAAAATCAAGCGGTTAAGGATGCAGTTAACAAATAGAAAATGTCACGTGAGTCATTATAGCCAATGGCGATTGCCGTTTCATTTCGACTTCAACTAACACTCCGCTCTCTTAAGCGGCTCTTAAAACGACTTGGAGAATACGCAAAACGTTTAATACGAGTTTTAGCTTAAAACTCGATTTGGATAGTCCGAGTGTTATCTTCGCGGTGAGATGGCATTGAGAATACGGCCGTTAGTCAATCTTCACCCGTTGGTGGTCCAGGTCATTATCCATTGAAGCTGCCACTGCATTGCTAAGTCTCCTTATAGTTTACATGGCTGCCTTGATTAGTCCGAAAATAATTGCTTTACTGGTTTAGGAAGAAGACTTGGTTCGAAAAATAAGTTACAGTCGCTAAAAGCTTAATCTCAAGTGAAGCCACCAGACAAAATTGATTAAGTCCTGGATCTTGCCTAAATTTTTGCATTATCTATCATTAATCCGGGTGGCTCACTGGCCCTTGATTGCAGAAGGTAGGATCAGACCACCGCCATCCGCTTTCTCAGTGGACATCTGAGATGGATAAATTTTATTTGGGTGCTAATCAGTTCGAAACTTGCACCACATGCGCCTATCCGCTGACCACGTCCTTCGTCTAAAAAGCACTTGGACTGCGTCATAGTACCGCACGTCTTTCCGCAATATTTTATTCCTTATCAACGGAAGGTTATCTATACCAGAACACATTTTAATTTACATTGGTTCGTCTTCGTGTACTGTCGCGTTCCTTTTTGTTTTCTTGTATACTATATGCTTGTAAATATTTGCAACAATCTACTATAAAAACCACTAGCGGTCTAATCCCCACTGTTTTATTACGACTAAATGGAAAAAAAATGTCATTGTTTAAAATTATTTACCATATGTTCAAAGTTTTCTGTCACACTCTCCTCTTCTACCTATACAACTGCTATATAACCTCCGTGTAACTCTATTTTTAATGAGAAACTGTAATGGGCTGTCTTACCTTCTTCGGCTGGACAAATCCACAACGACTGTAGCGCTTAATGCATACCGCACTTTTTAAACATAGCAATGCTTTACCGCAATTCGTAATGCCTAATCTTGTTGACAGTATTTTTGTTAATAGAACTTTGTGTAGTTATATGGTTCAATTATCATATGTTTTTGTGTCACTATATGTTGTAGTTGTTTTATGCTTTGTGCAACCATGGGTTGTAATCGTCTTATATTTTTGCAAAAATTAGATGTTTTAATTGTTCAATAAAAAGCCTCGAGGATGCCGTATCAGGTTAAGTCTACACTGACGAAGGGCATTCATTAAAACTAGTGATTAAGTGTTTTGCTGTCTGTTCACTATTAGTCAGGTAGCTAACTAAAGTTACAAATTATCACTCTTTCCAACAGCTTTGCCAACTTAAATAAAATACATTAATCGCTTTTGGTATGTCCTTACTTGTATTTAAACCTTACGTTACCTCATTATCCATGTTTTGCGGAGAAATGTAGATAAAAGCAAATTACTTAAGCTCAAAGTCTGCAAATAAAATTTGAATGATTCTTATTCAGTATCCTACCAAATCTAAGATTACCATATTTATGAGATACGAAATTATTAGTTTATGAATGTCAACAACAATGACGAAATAAAATAATTAACAGTAACGCACTTCACAAACAATCATTCTACTACATGTAAAACAACTATATTTCCTCAATCAATGTAAATGGATTCGTTGCCCTCGTTTCCGATCGGCTCATTTCATGTGTACTCAGCTGGGATTAGTGAACATGAGACTTTATTCACAGCTGAATCATAGCTAGCTCGGAGCTCCCTCGCTTACACCACATCTCTTAATTACTTTTCCCCCAACAATGTGCATAACGAAATATATTAATAATTAATGAAGCTATTTTCAGAAAAGTAAAAATACTTCGTTTATACTATTTTTACTAGTCTTATACATCTGCAATAACTATGTAATCTAGTAGTATGTATCTTCATTTATTTTCAATATCGAACTTAACTCATTCATACCCAAGTTTTTTTAGCAATGTTTTTTCAATTTTATCTGCTTAAAACTGTTACTTGGAATGGTTTACATACATTTTAGGCTTAAAATAGTTCGCCGTTGCCATATTTATTGAGTTATTTAGCATCCTGTTTATGGGATATTTTGCAGATATGTGAGCAAAATACGACTTTACTTGACTTTACTTTTGCAAAGTAACATTACAGAAGGCATCTGTGGTCAATTTTAAGCAAATAATCTTAAAATAGTTTAATTTTATAAAAAATAAGTTCGCAAAAGAAAAATTACTTTCTGTGGCTACCCATGCCGGATCGTTGCTTGACTGATTTGTCTGAAAATAGCTGTCAATAAATAAACTCTGATGTCCAAATAGTGGCACTAACTGGTTTTCTTAAGAAGAAGGATTATTTAACTTGTGAAAAACAGCTTTAGTAAAAGGATAAACCCATTACAGGTTTTTGTATGCAATAACTAACAAGCATCCCGTTTTTAGGCTACTGGGCATAAATGGGTCAATGAGGCTCCATGAAGTTTTTCATTTCTCGGAGCAACATGTTTTTTTATCTTATATGAATTGTCAACAGTGATTCCTTTCTATACAATGCCGAAAAAGAAAGAAAAGAGCAAATGAGTTTGTAAAAAAAAAATATTTTTGTAAAAAATAATAGAAAAAAGCTTACCAAAAAATGATAACAGAAGAGGAGTAATAAAATAGAGAATATAAAAATAAAAGATTAATATACACCAGCTTAATTCGACATGTTTTTGTGTTACCATCTCTGTCGAGTTATCGAAGATCCACTATTTGTAAAAACAAATTCTTGTTTCAGCTGTTTGTTTTATTTATTTATTTTGCACTTTTTCTTGCAAGGTTTAAAGAGAGAACATGCAAGCAGGGCCGTCATTTCAAGTTTTTCCGCTGGGGTGGGGGGAGGAGATAAACGGTCCAAACACAATGCAATTTCATCGGTAAAACTTAAAAACCACGCCCAATTATATGTAAATACATTGATTTGCCAAAGTCAGGGGAGAGCAATTGACCCCCCCCCCCCTCTGACACCCCTAAATGACGGGCCTGCATACAAGGATGTTTTGGATGAATTTGTTGCGTTATAGGGAAAATCATTTGTTAAGTCTTTATTAGAGGTAGGTCCTCTATATTTATCTTAATCCAAGAGAAAATTAGTCTGTGTGATGGATTTAGAATCATCTTCATGTGTGCAAACTTAATTTCAAAATGGTCCCTCTTTTTTTCATATCATGCAGTTTTGGGCTCTCAGATATCAGTGCTCTCGAAACTTCTGGCTGATTCCTGCCTCAGTTGTACCATTACAATACATTTTACAGAACTTACAGTGTCCATTGACGCTGTAAGTTTCTATCTTTTAAATCAATGACCAGTGATCTATAATGTCAGCATGTTACGTTTGTATCGAATAACATCCTCATCGATAACCTTTCGACGAAGATATTACTGTATTACGTCGCATTAGCGGACTTACCGGAATAAGTGAGGTTGACCATCGTGCCGGGAAATTCGAAATTTTCCGGCATAACGGATAATCCGGGGTTTACTTTGAAATTTATAAAAAGTAAATACACTAAAAAATGAATTTTGTTTCTTCAGTATAATACAGCTAACTTTATGGTAATAAACTATAAGAATTGCTAATTTTACAGTGATAAAGTGTAAAATTGCTAATTTAACAGTTTATTACCATGCATTTTACAGTTTTAAACTGAAACCTCTACTGCCAGTATTATACTGTTGTTTTTACAGTATAATAGAACTAACTTTTACGGCAGTAAATTAAAATTGATAATTTTACAGTTTATTACTGTGTATTTCGCAGTTTTAAATTGGAACCTCGGCTGCTAGTATTATACTGTAAAAATAACAGTTCATTTTTTGCAGTGTGTCCTATTTTAGTTCCAGTTTCAAAGCAACCTGCGAGAAGTGAAAAAGTAGAAAAAGAACCGTATATACCAGGCAACCAACAAAGTTCGTGCGGTTTTGAATGTTAATAAATAAAACACAAAAAAATGAGTTTAAATTAAATTTATTCAGAAAAATAATTACCATCAGCAAGTATTACCTTTTCCCACCTAGACAGAAGACCATATATCCAGTTTTTATAAAAAGTTGGGTTTTGAGAGTTAAAAAAGTTTTTCACCTCGTTTTCCTAATCCTCTCTATTTTGAAACCGCCGATTGCGCATATGGGTGTCCATTGCCAAAAACAGGTGATAGTCACTTGGGGCTAGGTCTGGTGAGTACGGAGGGTGGGGTAGAACTTCCCACTGTAATCGTGCCAGAGTTTCTTGAGTGATTCTTGCTGTGTGTGTTCGTTTCACTCAATTCATGTGGTACCCATTTGCTTAGCTTCCATCGTTTCCCAAGCTGGTGCAAATGTTTACGAATGGTTTCATCACTCACATTGAATCTTAAGGCAAGTGCTTGACATGTCTGACTTGAATCCTGCTCGATTGCCAGCTTGATCTCGTCGTTGTTGACCGTTGATGGTCTCCCGGAGCGAGGTTCATCTTCCAGATTTTCATCCCCCGAGGCAAATTTCTTGAACCACTTCTGACCCGTCCGTTCAGCTACAGTACCTTCCCCAAAAGCAGTGCATATCTTACGACAAGCTTCTGCACCTTCGGTACCAAGTTTGAACTCATAAAGTAAACAAGCACGAATTATTGCGTTTGACACGGCCATACTCAACTACAGATTTTTCACTTAAATTCAAAGTAATCAAACTAATCAAATACTCTAAATAATACTGCATTAAATAAGCTTTAATTTGTATACAAATATACCCCCACCACTTCATTCTGTTTACTCAATATAATCCAGAGAAGTAAACAATAAATAAAAACCGCATGAACTTTGTTGATTGACTAATAGTTAGTAAATGGAGAAAGCGAGTTGACTACATCCGGTATTCGTTGAGTTGCATCATGTTCTACAATCGTACAACATGCAAAACCAAAACTCAGAAAATATTCCGAATGAATTTCGTGCGGTGCGATCTTTCAAGTGCATGAAGTAGACATAGTTTACGTGCTCGATTAACCCTACACTACATGTTTTTTTTGTTCTTGGAAAGAACTATGTATGTTTTTTAATGTAATAAGAAAACATTGGAAAACATTTTTAAAAATTTTCTTTTGAGGATAGATGGTTATATTTACTTTAAAGATACCTAATACTTGCTTTTTATGCTTGAGTTGCATTATGCTTGGTCTTAAGTAAATGTACTAATGTAAAAATGGACTAATGTAAAAATGGAGAAAAATAATTATATGAATAATTTTTATTTTTTTCCTTAAGACTGGAAGTGTTTATTAAGAATTAAAATATTTAAGCAAGATTAAACGACATTAAATTAATACGTATTTACTATTACTGACGTTATTCGTTGATTGATTCAGAACGCTGTCAAAACTACCAGTTGCGGTTGGCACCTTTCAGGGATGAAACGCTTCTTGCACCAGCGGCTTAAGCAGCCAAGATAGAACCCGTAACTTTGGTGAAAAAGTGGCACCCTTAACCCAACGTGCATTGCAGGTGAAAGATGGAATCGTAAGGAGAAAAATGATACCCACTAGGGTGGAGCGAAAAAAACAAAGTTTTTATTTTCGAATAGTAATAGTGCGGAAAAGTTGCGATTGGTGAAGACTTACAAAACAAAAAAAAAATTTTTGAAATCGGATAATATCTTCCGTTCCCGCAACGAGCCTGAAATTTTGAAAAAATGAAAATTTTCATGTGTTTTTAGCAATTTTTTAAAGCTTTTGTTTCAATGCTTATTTTAATGCTCTTGGACGGAAAAGTTACGATTGGTGAAGCCTTCTGAAATTTTAAAAAATATATTGAGATCGAATAATACCTTCTGATCCAGGAACAAGCCAGAAAAACCAAAAAATTGTAAATTTTCAGCTTTTTTGGGAGGGATGAAAAATTTTTAAAAAAAAATGTTCTCATTTTTTTTCTTCTTTTTTACCCGGTATCATAGCGTAAAGAATTTTTAAAAGCACTATATTACTCTTAAACATTAATTTTTTCGGTACTGTCGTCCTCGCTTAATCGGATAACGGATAAACGAATACTCCGCTTATACGAATAAAATATCTTGGAACCGATGCCACAGACGTAATGTTAAAGATCCCCGCTTAATCGAATATTAATTATTAAACTTAATACCCCGTTTAATCGAATAATATTTCGTGGAACCGACAGTATTTGTTTAAGCGGGGCCGACAGTATCTTCTAAACATGAAAAACTATCATTCTTCACAACAATGAAACACTTTCAACTAATAGAAAATTATAAAATATTTTCCACAATTTCTACAATACAATACAAAAACCCACTAAATAAGATACACAATCGCAAAATAAACGCTAATTTTAATCACTAAACTATAAACAATTTTAATGCCTAACTAATTATATACAATTTCTTAACCGCCTTTTGAAGTCTCTGCCTTCTAAAATATGTTACCTAACCTAACTGACTACCCTCAGAATCCTTTAATATTAATTTAATTAAAAACTAATTTTTGTTCAGTCTTTAAGATTAAAACTAGTTAGGTTAAGTAGTGTATATAATGAGACTGAAAAGGCAATTAAAAATTAAGAAACTAACATATAATGAGGTAAGTATTAAAATAGTTTATCGTTTAAAGTTAAAAAATATCGTTCATCTTATGAGTGAGTGTTTTGTTCAGTGGATTTTTTTTCTGAAAAAGTTAAACAAAGTTAGTTAATAGGTATGGGTAAGAAAATGTGTGTAAACATTATGTATTATTTTATCTTTTCAGTTCCCGGTTGTTTTTCAATGGCGGTTTTGTTTTTTATTTAAAAATAATTTTGTGTATGAGAAATTAGAAATCAACAAAATCTAAAATTTATTTTGTCTTCTAGACTAATACATTCATTATATTTATGGCTTTCATATCAAATGTATTCTAAAATCATCACCAAGATGCTCTATAGTAACCTTTTAAGCACAAAATTCTCTGCAATCGTGTTTCAAATGTTCAGCTTTCATGATAACGTGTTTTAACATTTTTTGCATAAAGCAAATGGGGGTGTGTGGGGCATAACTATGCCTTTGCCTTCCCCGCAGTGCCCTCTCCTTGTCAAATGCTTTCCAATCCTTATTTTTTGCTACATCTTGCCCCACTTTGCTTGGGACTGTGTTACTGTAGGAACCAACATGACCTTAAACAAACTTAAAGCAACTAAAAAGCAAAAAATAATCAATAACATTTACATAAAATTTTTCACCCATGCCTATTAATTAAATTTTTTGATCTTTTTCAGTACAAAGCTCCACTGAAAAAAATACTCACTCATAAGATAAACAATATTTTTATCTCTAAACGATAAACTATTTTAATATCTACCTTATTATATGTTAGTTTCTTAATTTTTAATTGCCTTTTGCAGTCTCATTCTATACACTACCTAACCTAACTAGGTTTAATTTTAAAGACTGAACAAAAATTAGTTTTTAATTAAATTAATATTAAAGGATTCTGAGGGTAGTCAGTTAGGTTAGTTAACAGTTTATAGAAGGCACAGACTTCAAAAGGCGGTTAAGAAATTGTATGTAATTAGTTAGGCATTAAAATTGTTTATAGTTTAGGGATTAAAATTAGCGTTTATTTTGCGATTGAGTATCTTATTTAGTGGGTTTTTGTATTGGATTGTAGAAATTTTGGAAAATATTTTATAATTTTCTATTAGTTGAAAGTGTTTCATTGTTGTGAAGAATGGTAGTTTTGCATGTTTAGAAGATACTGTCGGCCCCGCTTAAACAAATACTGTCGGTGCCACGAAATATTATTCGATTAAACGGGGTATTAAGTTTAATAATTAGTATTCGATTAAGCGGGGATCTTTAACATTACGTCTGTGGCATCGGTTCCAAGATATTTTATTCGTATAAGCGGGGTATTCGTTTATCCGTTATCCGATTAAGCGGGGACGACAGTACCTACAAAATTAATGTTTAAGAGTAATATAGTGCTTTTTAAAATTCTTTACGCTATGATACCGGGTAAAAAAGAAGAAAAAAAATGAGAACATTTTTTTAAAAAATTTTTCATCCCTCCCAAAAAAGCTGAAAATTTACAATTTTTTGGTTTTTCTGTCTTGTTCCTGGATCAGAAGGTATTATTCGATCTCAATATATTTTTTAAAATTTCAGAAGGCTTCACCAATCGTAACTTTTCTGTCCAAGAGCATTAAAATAAGCATTAAAACAAAAACTTAAAAAAATTGCTAAAAACACATGAAAATTTTCATTTTTTCAAAATTTCAGGCTCGTTGCGGGAACGGAAGATATTATCCGATTTCAAAAAATTTTTTTTGCTTTGTAAGTCTTCACCAATCGCAACTTTTCCGCACTATTACGATTCGAAAATAAAAACTTTGTTTTTTTCGCTCCACCCTACCCACTCTCTTTTCTATTGCAAACCCTGCTGTGTGCGTTTTTGTGTTTCAATTGTGTTTACATTTATTTATTGCTCTCATTCACGAAGTCTTGGTCATTTTTCACATTGAATTCTGATCTGAAAACGATTGAAACTCGTAATTTAAGACATTTTCTTACGGTTCAGACTTTCCGACATATTTTAAAAGAATTCATGATTTCAGTTCATCTGTCCGTGCTCTAACTCTCGTATATCCACTTGGATCACTCAGCATTTTAAAAATGTTATTGTGTGTGTGACATGTACTATAGCATTATCTCTACCGAAAATGAAGTTAGAAGGTATTGATGGATCACTTTCAAGAAAAGTCAAAAATATTTAGCTATAATACGATCACGGAAAAAATCAAATCCTTTCATAAACTTCAAAATATTTAACCAAGACTAACATATTAATTTTGAATGATCTATCCATTGTAGCTAGTGTAGCAAAAAAAAAAAAAAAAAAAAAAAACGTATGTTCAAGTCAGAAAAAATAGTAAGATTCGTTTTATGAAATTAAAACCAACGAAAGAGAGGTGAGTCACCACAAAATGACATTCAAGTGTATATATACACTGGTTATCAAAAATTAAGGAAACACCACAAAAATGACGATTACTCAAGAAGTTACTTGTAGGTTTTTATGAAACTTGGCCACATTGTACAACACATAGTAAGGTATAAAATAACATCCAAAGAAATTACCAGACAATTATGGTATTATAAAAAGTAATGCACTTACAAAACGAACAAATTTGAGGTGGCAGTTTGATATTGGGGAAGTACCTTCAATGTGGTATATGATCCTCTCTAACAGCAATATAGCACGAGCAGCGATATGTGATGCTGTCAATTATTCGGTCTAGCAATTCTACAGGAAGCAAGAGCCACTGATCTTGCAAAGCAGTAGCAAGCGTGGCAAGGGTTTGAGGGGGTGGGTTGAAGGCAGCAATACGTCTCCCTAAAGCGTCCCAAACGTGCTCGATAGGATTCAAGTCCGGGGAACGAGCTGGCCACTCCATGCGCAGAATTGTAGCGTGTTCCAGATAATCATCTATGATGCGAGCTGGGTGCGGTCTTGCGTTATCGTCCTGTAGCAGGAATGCATCACCTATTGCCCCAGCGTATGGGCGAACATAAGTATCAAGGATGTCATCCTAATAAATATGAGCATTTACGGTTTCCCTGGGAAAGACATGGAGGTCTGTGCGTCCACCAAAAGAGATGCCACCCCAAACACAGACACTGCCTCTTCCGTATGCATCTCTTTCGCGAATGTTTGACGGATGATAACGAGTTCCAGGTTCCCTCCATATCAAATGACGCCTACTATCACTTTCTAGACTAAATCTAGACTCGTCCGTAAAGTGTACAACCCTCCATTGGTCATGCGTCTAATGAACATGTTGTCGTGCCCACTGCAATCGGTCCCTCCTGTAGCGTGATGACAACGGCACACAAATAACTGGTCGTCTCGCATACAGACCACCTTCGTGAAGCCTTCTACGCACGGTAGAAGTTGACACCAACCTTCCGGTGGCTGCAGCCAGGGAGGATCTGAGAAGAGTCGGAGTAGCAGATCTACTCCTGCGTGCACATAACCTCAAATATCGGTCATCAGCGCCCCGTCGTAGCTATTGACCGTCCTTGACTGAGCCTCCTGGATGCCGAACTTGTGGTCAAAAATTAACTCAAGTCTATGAACCACAGAAGGACTCACATTTAGCCACCTGGCCACTTCTGTTTGACTTTGTCCTGCCTCTAGTCTCCCAGTGGTTCTGCATCTTAGTTCTGCAGGTAAATGATGCCTAGAAGTCATAGCTACGAGTTGGCTATCTCAGATTTCTTTTGGTAGTATCACGGCGAGATTTATATACTTGCTCTCAAACGTGGTTTTTTAAGCTCCTCGAAGATGACGTACTCCGATTGCAGCACCACTAATTTGCATAACATAGTTTTATTCAGCAACTCTTACTTAGCAACATATTCAAATTTTGTATGATTTGGATTATTTTTCAGGGAGTTATCGCGATTTTTGTGATTTTTCCTTAATTTATGATAACCAGTGTATATATGATGAATGAAAAAAGAGAGAAGAGAGATAGTATTTCTTTTTTCATACTTGTCTACGCACTGTCGTTACTCAGTCGAGAGCGAAACAGCAATTTTATTTCGGTTAAAAATAAGTATTTTTGATGAAAATCTGCTAGATTCATGACAATATAAGCAAATGAAACTTGTTATTTTTAGAAAATGAGGTTGTGGAGTTTAAAAAATTATAATTTCTATTTCTTGCTAATTAGCAGTTGAATCAGTTTTTTTTTTTTTTTTCTTTTTCTTTCTTTTTGAATTTTAATATCAGCTAATTCAAGTATTTTGCTTAGTAAATATTGCTCATTTAATATTCAAGTTAAATACCGATACATATGTTTAAGGTAACGTTTATGAATGATAGAAAATGCAAGACATTACAATGTTATAACGGTAAGCAGAACGGTACGCAGTAGTCAACTTACTGTGAAACAATTACATGTTGGAAAAACCTAATAGTGAAATATGATAAAATGCCTCACTTACGAGAGAGTTATAGAAGATAATGCAAGACTAAATCCAGTTATATTCAATGTAAGCGGTAAAGCAATTTCTTTAGTTGCAACTTAGAGACCGTTCGTCATTAAAATGGGTTTAAATAAGTTAGAGCGCATGCACTATTATCTACGTTCTGCTGTTGATAGGCTAATGGCACCTTCACTAGAACCATTCATTCAGTGAAGTGGCAAATGGCATCGAATCCTTACTTTCTAGCTAGCATGGCTAGCCTGATGGCACCCTGAAGTACCGTATTTTCACTCTATGGGGAATATAATCACCCATATGGCTCCTCTGGTTTTAAGAGTGAAGCATTCATAGTAATTGTAAATCATTTATAATTAATTTTGTATGCTGCTTCTTTTTAAGCGGTAAACTGAATTTCAATGTATAAATTTTTATACAGTGATTAGTTATATTAAATTAATATTGAACTTACAAAATGTATCCATGTTAGGACTGGAAGTGTTTGTTTTGTTTGAATTCATTTTCTTATAAAGTTATTTGTAGTCGATTAGATTTTCTCGACAGAATTATTGATATAGTATTGTTAGTTTACTTTTCGTCAAAAATAGACAAGTTTTACGACATGCCGAAAAAGACCAGATCAAGGTTGCTGAAAATCTAGTGACTCCGAAATTTTGCGGCATGCCGGTTAATGCTGGGTATTACGGTACTTTGTTCATTTTTTCGTGTATTTTTCGTTCATCAGTTTATTTGCGCAAAATTTATGTAAAAATTATCCTTTACGTATGCGTACAAAACCATTGATTACATTATTAAGCATAATTTTAAGTGGGTTGTTCTTAACGCATTCAATATTTTCTCTGTTTACGAAACTTTTAAAACTCATGTGATCGTCAGCAAGACGTCATTGCCATTCCCTGTTTTTCAGAAATGTAGCTTTTAAAGAATTGAAATATAAAAGTTTATTCAAACCAATTTGAGATGTACGAGTTTTAAAGGTTATGCTGTAAAATTATCGTAGCTAGTTAACGCAACAAACAAAGAAATATTCACCGAAATTATTCACTATTTCATCAAACGATTATCAAGATTTTTCTTTTAAAGCAATGAGCGAATTTCTTATTACTGTCATTTGGACTACAGTTGGCTTCGTTTTATTTTTGACTGGGTGCCTCCGCGACCACCATCTTCTTTCCGGCCCTGCAAGTGTGGGACCACTACTCTGGTCTGAGGACTCCGTTCCGCCTGGGCGGTGGTGTTCAATTTCTACACACACACACACGCAGATACCTACACGCCAACACACATGCGTGCCTACAAACTTACACACAAACACACACTATCGCAATTCATGATTGCGAAAATCGTAACTTGAGTTCAGAGTTTTCCCCCTTTTTTTTTCATTTTAATCACTGAATTTTTTCTTTGAATATTTTTAACCCTTTAACTGTCAAATTATTTTGATGATTTGGGCGCACAAATTGTCAAATTTTTTTATTGCAAGAATCAAATGTTTAGTACAAAATAAAATATACTTAGTCGTTAAAAATTGATATTTTGAAGCACATGGGTAAAATATTTAAAGTTTTGTAGCCACTGCATATTTGATTGAGGCGGCTGCCACTCAACATGGCAGTTGTAAAGTTCGCTTATAATGGAGCACACTGGCGCAGCGAGGGGGGGGGTGTTAAATCCCCCCCCCCCAGAAGGTATGATTTTGTTTTTCTTTTGTAGTTGAACCTAAAAAGAAAAGAAAGAAAGAAAGGACAGATGCCGATTGTTCAAGGACGGCCGAATATTTTTCGTTTCGAATAGCCAATGGCCCAGGGGTACAGCGAGGGGGTTTTTTAGGGGTGAACCCCCCTAGAAGGTTTTACCCCTTACTAATAAAAGTTCAACTACGGAAGAAAAAAATCATTCAACAGCATTATCCTCGGAAAGCTCATTGAGCAAGTAAGAAAGGCTCAGTGGTTTTCTATTCAAGTGGACGAAACGACTGATGTCAGTACAATTAACCCAAATGGCGTTCTGCGTCAGATTTGTCGAGGAGGGTAATGTTCGCGAAGAATTCTTGCAATTTATTTATATAACTGATGTAACTGGAAAGGGACTAGCTGCAATAATAACGAAAACAATCGAGACCTAAATCTGCAGCCTCAACATATGGTTGGTGAAGGTTATGATGGTGCAAGGGCTATAAGCGGGCACATAAAGGGTGTTCAAGCACTCAATCCTAGAGAAGTATCCGAGGGCTATATATGTGCATTGTAGCTCGCATTGCTTGAATATTTGCATCTCTGAAGGATGTTCTGTTCAAGCAATTAGGCATTGCATTGGTGTTATTGAGAGGGCACAAAATTTTTTTAACACTCCGAAGCGCCAAGCAGTGTTAACAGCTGAGATTACAACGGCATCTGAAGAAACAAAAAAAGAAAAATTAAAGAGAATCTGCCCCACTCGATGGCTTGAGCGCCACTGCGCAGTGACAACTTTTATTGAGCTTCTTAACCCTCTGCTTTCATCCTTGGAAAGAAATACAAAAATGGGCTGACACAAAAACAGCTACCGAAGCCCAGCTTCTTCAGAGTGCTGTACTTAAGTGTGACTTCTTGGTGAGCCTTTTTGTGGTTGATCACGTATTTTCGTTGACCACGCCATAGAGTATATATTTGCAACACAAAATCTGGACCTCATAACTGCAGTAAAATCTGCTATGATTGTGAAATCAAAGCTGGAGGAAATACGAAGTAACGCAGAGCAAACATTTTCTCATATTTTCAAAAAAAAAGTGATATTTGTGCTGAATTAGATGTCATCATTTCAAAGGAAGGATGGAATGGCGGCAGGCAAAGAGAGATAATGTCCCAGCCGATATGGTTGAAGAATATTTCCGACGATCTTTGTTCATTTCTTTCCTGGAAAATACTATTCAAGCACTGTACGAAAAATTTGAAGCTCATGAGAAAATCTTAACACCCTTTCAGATTTTGTTAAAGGAGAATATAGATAAGAGCGAGGAAGACATTTCTGGTGTTATGAAACTAGCGGAATTTCATAAGCTTGACTCTCCAAGTTTATTGAGGGAAATTATTCTTTGGCAAGAAATGGTGAAGGAAAAAAAACCCAAAAAGCCACTTGAAGCTTTGCAACACTGCAACGCTGAGCTCTTACCAACAATAAAGTCTCTCCTCACCATTTCTGCTACAATTCCTGTAACGACATGCACGCCTGAAAGGTCTTTCTCTTCTTTAAAATTTTTGGAAACATATTTAAGAAATACACTGGTGAAGAGCGTTTAAATAGACTGTCTACGGATTACATTTATGACCGAATTCAAATCCGTGAAGATGACGTCCTAAACCAGCTGGCACAAAAGTTACGCAGACTACATATTGCTTTGTAAGTTGTAATCACCATATAATAGGGTTAAAGGTTCATTTCTTATCCCGATCCCAAAAGTCCACTGTTAAAGAACTCACGTCTATAGTTTACTTATGTTTCCTTTTCACTTTTATTTTATTTTTTACATTTATATTTTATGCATATTTTTAAAATATTGTAACAATTTATCTTTTCATACGTTTATATCTCTCTGATAAATATATGTCATTTGAATTTTTATTGCCCTGAATATCATAATTTGTTTATATTTCTCGTTTTCGAAGCCATATTATAATGGTTTAGTTGATCCTTTGTTTTACATTCGTTTGAATTCGGTAGAATGCAGTGAAATGAATTCGCAGTGTATTGCTCTAACATAGTTTTAAAGTATAAATGTTGTTTGTGTGCAAATAAACAAGAGTTCAATATTTTTATTCAGTCGTTTGTATTTGTTACTTTTTGTCGCTTATGAGGCAAATAATCAAATGAAACATGATTTCCATATTATCCTTTAAAATGATTTTATTTCTAAAATTATGCTAACATGCCAAAAAAAAAAAAAAAAAAAAAAAAAAAAACGCTGCCTAGTAATGCAGAAACATCTGATTCTGATGTATACGACAGTTACAAGCCTTGAATATTGAAATGAATTTATACTTTTATATAGCTATGTGTAAATATTACTTTTGAATGCGAAAACTAACCGTTACGGTGCGGCGAAGAAAGTGGTGACAGTCGCATTTGTACTTATGTTTTTGAGTTATATATCTGATCGTGAAAAATTGATATGCGTACACATAAGGATGGGTATGATGAAAAAAATACCCCCCCCCCCCCCAGAAGGAAATCCTGGCTGCGCTAGTAATGGAGCATTATTTTCTAAAAATAAAAAAAAAATAATAATTATTTTCTAAAAAATAAATAAATGAAAAAAAAAATTAAATAAATAATAGTGAATACCTTTCAGTAATTCAGTCTTGTGTGGCATAACTGGAAACACTTTTCCAAGCACAAACCCGAGAAACAGTCGGGTTTGACAGAGATGAAGCCGAAATAAACGTCTCCCGATATATATTCGAATATAACAATACGATGCACTCAAAAAAAAAAAAAAAAATTACCCCGAGTAATACTCGGGCGGGACATTTTCGAACACCAGTGCTGTGCCCAAGATTATCTCGGGCATGACAGTTAAAAGGTTAATGACCTTTGGAAGAGATATTTTGACTGTCATGGTCATACTCCCTATTTAATAAATTTGCTACTGTTGAAAATGAGAGGTTTTTTTACCCTCAAATATAAAATTTTTGTGTTTATTTAGAGGCTCTGTTCTTATCCGTTGACATAACTAGCCGTTATCGTTTAGAAGCTACTTTTATTATTAGTAGCACGTTTTGAACTATGAAACTTTAAAATTTACATTATGTTTATGTGGTTGCCAAGCAATCCATTTCTTTTCAGGCTAAATCTCAGATGCATTGTGTTTATCAGGTGTGTTGATAAAAATATTTCTTTTCTGTTTTAGAAGGGAATTTCTACTAATACGGATCTATGCATTAGTATCGTTCTTCTTTGTGCGAATTGTTTAGTTCCGGTTTATCGACACAAAGTATAGATATGTGTCTCCGTACGTGTAACTTCCTGTGAAATTTATGTCTGTTTTTTTTATTTCTGTGTTTTTCAAAACATACCGTCGTGATATAAGTTATGAAGTAATGCTCTTGACTCTTATTACTGAGTTGTTTTCTATATTGTTTTAATATTTTTTGGAATAAATTAAGATAGCCCAGTAAAAATTATGCAAGATAACTATTTTCAAGCGAAATGAGTAACATGAGCGATAAAAGAAAGCTTTTAGAGGTAAGATTTTATTTGAGTATGTATTATGTTTTTTTTTTTTTTTTTGGATGTTTTAAACGTTTTTTGCTTATTCAAAAGCTTTTGATAGTCTTATTTAACGAATATTAAGCATATTTTTGCCATAAGCCTAGGCTTGTAAAAATATTTCCAATTTTTGTGACTAAGAAGTTTAAAATACTTATTTGCTTGCGTAAACTATTAGCTTAATACATCGTCTATCGCCATACGAGGAACTACATAAGTATGTTTATGTTTATATGTCTAAATTAATGGAATGAATTAGAATGATATATGAAAAAATAGAAGAAAAAAATTAAATGCAATGTATGATTCATTTTCCTTATTATTTTTTTTTCACTGTTTGAATGTGGCTTGCAGATTGCATTTTATTTAATTGTTAATGGTTTTATTTTCATCAATTTTCCGTTTCTGTCCTTCACTATTAGTAACACCGCCCGTCGCAAGATTGAAATAAGGCAAAAATGTTTTCTTTCCAGGTCAAGACACTTTATTTCAAACTTTATCGTGACATTTATTCGCTGGTGTATTTATTTTTCTCTATCTGTTTGCTTTCCAAGTAATCTGTGGGTGCAATGACAGCAAGAATAGACGCCGTACGCCAATTGTCTTATTTTATTTCCAATTTCAATTCGATTGCCGTGAATTAAAACGGAAGAGGTATTTTTGAACTTGCGCAAAATTTATTTGAAGAAATTGAAGTAGTTATTTAATGCATTTGAAATCAAATTTTTTAAATCACTTTATTTTGATTTATACATTTTTCTATTTGCATATATGTCAGTTTTTGTTTGAACTTTAAATGTAGTTTCCATAGTATCTCATATGCTTTAGTAGTTTTTTTTTTTTCTTAAAATAATTTCTGCTATTTTTATGTGCGGTATTGTTTCAGAGATTTCCGAATTGCTTCCTCAATTCACTTTTATGTAGGTATTAATTTATAAACCATTTGTGGTATGTAGGTATGAACTAATGTAGAGTATGTGTTTGGGTGCACGAATACGCTTAGAAAGAGATTGACACAAAAAATGCCTATTGGAGTATGGAAGATGATCTTGATAGTGAAGTTATTTAAAAATATTAAATAAAAAATTATTAGATATACTTTCTTAGTAAAGTTCTGCCTCTTTGTAGGTTTAGTTGCAGGTCAAAAAAACTACCGTAAAGTCGGGTTACTTGGACCCACAAGGAGGTTACTTGAGCCCACAGTAAAATGATAAAATCTGGGTTTGGTACTAGGGTTAGATATTGCAGAGTGCTTCTACCTTGCGGAGAAACGAGGAACTACGTGCAAGTCTTCAACTAATAAGTATCAAACCTAGATTTTATCATTTTACTGTAATGGGCTCAAGTAACCCACTAGGGTCCAAGTAACCCGACTTTACGGTACCTGAGAGATAGCAAAAAACTTTCTAACCTGGCCCCGATTCTTGGTAAAATAAAGAACGCCTCTTAAAAGAAATAGATGTTACAAGACCGATTTTTAAAAAAAACTGGAAGAGGAATCAAGTAGGTTGAAGAATTTAACCGCCAGTTTACCTAGATTGAGTTGAAAAAACAATTCATTTACAGACAGTGCAAGACCATCGGAAGAAATATTCAAAGCAAAATCGGGCTTCATTATGAATAGCAGAGTATATAGCTAAGGTGCACTTTCTAAGGTCTTATCCTATCATTGTTTAGTATAAAACCTTTAGCTGATATGAAGTAATCAATAACTTTATAATTTAAGTTATGTTCTAATGTAAAATTATTTTTTCAACCTAAAATAAAAGATACATTGGGCATTTTGAAAGAACTGAATGATCCGTCGAAAACTTCTCATAAAAAAGTTCAACGTTCTTGCTGTACGTGTTATATATATATATATATATATATATATATATATATATATATATATATATATATATATATATATATATATATATATATATATATATATATATATATATATATATATATATAATGTGTGTGTGTTAGGGTGGAGCGAAAAAAACAAAGTTTTTATTTTCGAATCGTAATAGTGCGGAAAAGTTGCGATTGGTGAAGAGTTACAAAACAAAACAAAAATTTTTGAAATCGGATAATATCTTCCGTTCCCGCAACGAGCCTGAAATTTTGAAAAAATGAAAATTTTCATGTGTTTTTAGCGATTTTTCAAAATTTTTGCTTTAATGTTTTATTTTAATGCTCTTGGACGAAAAATTACGTTTGGTGAAGCTTTCTGAAATTTTGAAAAATATATTGAAATCGAATAATACCTTCTGATCCAGGAAAAAGCCAGAAAAACCAAAAAATTATAAAATTTCAGCTTTTTTTGGGGTAATGAAAAAAATTAAAAAAAATATGTTCTCATTTTTTTTTTCTTTTTTACCCGGTATCATAGCGTAAAGCCTTTTAAAAAGCACTATATTACTCTTAAACATTAATTTTTTTCTTGATTTTTCAAGTGTCTTCTAAACATGCAAAACTACCATTTTTTACAACAATGAAACATTTCCAAATAATCAAAAGTTATAAAATATTTTCCAAAATGTTTGCAATCCAGTAAAAAAATCCACTAAATAAAACACCCACTCCAAAAAAAGGCTAATTTTAATCACTAAACTATGAACAATTTTAATACATAACTAATTATATACAGTTTCTTAATCCCCTTTTGTAGTCTGTGCCTTCTATAATTATGTTACCTAACTTAACTGACTACCCACAGAATCCTTTAACATTAATTTAATTAGAAACTAATTTTAAAATTAAAACTTCTTTAAAATTAAACCTAGTTAGGTTAGGTAGTGTATAGAATGAGACTGCAAAATGCAATTAAAAATTCAGAAACTAACATATAATGAGGTAGGTATTAAAATAGTTGATCGTTTAGGGATAAAAAATATTGTTCATCTTATGAGTGAGTGGTTTGTTCAATGGATTTTGTACTGAAAAAGTTAAACAAATTTAATAATTAGGTATGGGTAAAAAATTTTATGTAAATGTTATCTATTATTTTTTGCTTTTTAGTTGCTTTTAGTTTGCTTTAAGGTTATCTTGGTGCCTACAGTAACACAGTCCCAGGCAAAGTGGGGCAAGGTGTAACAAAAAATAAGGATTGGAAAGCATTTGACAAGGAGAGGGCACAACTGCCCCAAACACCCCTATTAGCCTTGTGCAAAAAATGTTAAAACACGTATCATGACAATTGAACATTTGAAACACGATTGCAGAGAAACTTGTGCTTAAAAGGTTACTATAAGCATCTCGGTGATGATTTTGGAACACATTTCATATGAAAGCCATAAATATAAGGAATTTATTAGTGTAGAAGACAAAACAAATTTTAGACTTTTTTGATTTCTAATTTTTCATACACAAAATTATTTTTAAATAAATATTTATATTTAAGTTTAAAAAACTAAAAAATACGCTTTTAGAGTTAACTATAAAGCTTTAAACCATTTCAAATTATAAGTTTACATGCACCTTATAATACATCAACATGTAATATAGTTTAGCCTTTAGTACTAATAATAGCATTCAATAACATCAACATGTAATAATATAGTTTAGCCTTTAGTATTAACAATAGTATTAAATATACCACTTTTATATTTTTAAAGAACGTGAATTTTATCTTTTATTCAGAGTTACATACATACTGACAAACCCGCATGGGAAACTAGTAAAAGCGTATTAAAAATAAAACCGCCATTAAAAAACAACTGGGAGCTAAACAGAAAAAAATAATACATAATATTTACATACAACTTCATACCCATACCTAATTATTAAATTTGTTTAACTTTTTCAGTACAAAAATCCATTGAACAAAACACTCACTCATAAGATGAACAATATTTTTTATCCCTAAACGATTAACTATTTTAATACCTACCTCATTATATGTTAGTTTCTGAATATTTAATTGCATTTTGCAGTCTCATTCTATACACTACCTAACCTAACTAGGTTTAATTTTAAAGAAGTTTTAATTTTAAATTAAGTTTCTAATTAAATTAATGTTAAAGGATTCTGTGGGTAGTCAAGTTAAGTAAGGTAACATAATTATAGAAGGCACAGACTACAAAAGGGGATTAATAAACTGTATATAATTAGGTATTAAAATTGTTGATAGTTTAGTGATTAAAAGTAGCCTTTTTTTTTGGAGTGGGTGTTTTATTTAGTGGATTTTTGTACTGGATTGTAGAAATTTTGGAAAATATTTTGTAACTTTCGATTACTTGAAAATGTTTCATTGTTGTAAAAAATGGTAGTTTTGCATGTTTAGAAGATACCTGAAAAATCAAGAAAAATTTAATGTTTAAGAGTAATATAGTGCTTTTTAAAAGGCTTTACGCAATGATACCGGGTAAAAAAGAAAAAAAAAATGAGAACATTTTTTTTTTTAATTTTTTTTTTTCATCACCCCAAAAAAAGCTGAAGTTTTATAATTTTTTGGTTTTTCTGGCTTGTTCCTGGATCAGAAGGTATTATTCGATTTCAATATATTTTTCAAAATTTCAGAAGGCTTCACCAAACGTAACTTTTCTGTCCAAGAGCATTAAAATAAAACATTAAAACAAAAATTTTAAAAAATCGCTAAAAACACATGAAAATTTTCATTTTTTCAAAATTTCAGGCTCGTTGCGGGAACGGAAGATATTATCCGATTTCAAAAATTTTTGTTTTGTTTTGTAACTCTTCACCAATCGCAACTTTTCCGCACTATTACGATTCGAAAATAAAAACTTTGTTTTTTTCGCTCCACCCTAGTGTGTGTTCTGCAGCGTGCCCTGCGTTCAACGATATTGCTTTGGAGAAAGACTGCAAACTGCGTTTCTTCGCTTTCTTAAGATTTAAATCAATGTTTATCATTTTGTTCACAGTCAACACCGAGCATTTTAATGATTTGGCAACAGTCCTTTGACTAGGGGGATTTTCTTTTAACATTAAATAACGCACCCTTGCAATGGTCGAAGATATCCGTTTTTTTCCCTTGGATTATACTATTTTATTACTTAAAGAGAAAAATACTAGTTAATGTCTAATGACTCTTTACTTGCTTTCTTAGTGCTCATAATTGCTAAGTAAGTAATAGTGTTTCGTTTAGCTTTTTTTTTCTTCCTGAACAGTACTTTTATTATCAATTCACCCTTGTAAAGAAATCCTTCCTGATAATCTTGTGTTATATAAAGACCTTCGAATTTTATAGTTTTTCCACACACTATCTCCTGAAATTTTGATTAAAGCTCAATTCTGATGCATGAGTCCGAATTAAGTTTGTAATGCCGTAACAATTTTAAATCGATTTACTAACGTTATGGTACAAAAATTAGTAAAATATCATTGAAGCACTGAGACCTTGTAAAAGTTACAGTTCATATAACAGGTTTGTTTTTTATTTCTACATCAATAAAAAGGTACATACATTTTTCATGAAAACAAAGTCAAACTGCAGATTTCATAATTCATGAATGAATTTGAGCTGAGTTGTTATGCATTAAACTGACGTCTTATCTGCGCATAAAACAGTAAATATGAAAAGCAAATGCTTGGTTGATAATGCCTTTGCACAAATAACTTATGACTTGATAAGAAAGTTTAAAAACAACTCCGTGATCATTTCCATTCGTTACTGATCAAATATTCTGGTAAAACCATGAAGCATCCGAAAGAGGTAAGGTGTTACCAAAGCAGTAAAATTTATATCCTAGAAATTTTTTTAATACTTTTTTGTCCTACTATTTAGTTTACACTTTGATTTATAGCAGAAGTATTTATTTTTTATTGATCGACTTTTGTTTTCCCATCTAATTTTAGTTTTAAAAATACAGAGCATAGTTGAAATGTTCAATCACCAACTATCGCCACTAACGAATGATCTTTGGCGTTAACCCCGTAAAAAATCATTTGGGGTAAACCAGAGTAATGCAGCATGTTTTCTTAAATGGATCATATCCACGGGAAATAGTAAGCATGTTTCCTTATATGGATCAAAATCCGTAAGTAATACTAATGAAACAAGTAATGAATATCTGTTTTGTTTTCTTGCTCGAATTTTGTTCTAAACTTTGAAAGTTGCTTCTGAAGTATCATAGCTATCAGCCTTGCAAAACGCTTTTTTTTTTTTTTGAATCTCGTCTGTAAAATATTTTGCATGTCTAAGATCATTTTTTTCAGTTGCCTCTTTCCATAAAAATATGTATACTTATTTCGCGAAAAGATTACGCTAAAATTTCATTGTAGCGTTTTAGTGATCTACTGGAACATATTTTTGGCAATGCTAAACGTTAGTAGTATTGTCTAAAATTTTTTCGTGCGACCTCCGAGACATCTGCGCACGCGCCAAGACTCTCTCGAAATAGGGGGGAAAGCAACGAGGAAGTAGCAAGCGAACAAAAGCTGAAGGCATCGGGTAGTGCGCATCCTAAAACCTATCTCCCCTTTTTCAGATGGAAGCGTCCGTGGCTCCCAGGCTCACAATACGCAAACAGACTTTTTAGTAGTTGCTTTCTTCTGTATTTACATTCAATAGTGCAAGATAATCCAACTCAATCTCGAAATGAATTTTTAACTATAATAGTCAATGAATTTTTGTTTTATTTTTTGTTTTTACATTTCTCAGAGTCATTTCTATTTCAGAATAAGATTGCATTTGTTTTTACAGGAAGACCCGTCGCCTCAACTGAAGAGTAATTTAGCTGAAACAAGCTTTAACTACATCAACAGCGTTATCGGGTCTGGAATTGTTGGTATGTATGTACATGAAAACGTATATTATTATTGTAGCGAAAAATAAAAATAAGTTTTTGTTTCACATTGTTGCATTAAGATACGTGAAATTTATTAAGTTCTCTCTGGATATAAAGCAACTTAGATGCCGTTTTTCCAGATTACTCTTTTATTAAGTGCGGTATTCTTTTTTGATCGCCAAAAATTTTTTGCTTCTACTGACCGTTTGTATTCCATGGGGAATGAGGGCTCCTTTATGACATTAGTGGCCAAAATGTTTATAGTTTTATAAATGTTTGTTTTTTAACTTAATATGTTTACAGATAATGTTACGTTTCTCAAAATGCAAACATGTATGTCATTTTAAAGTGGACTCAATACTGAACTCAACTATTAAAAAAATAATGATAATACAAAAAAAAAAAAAGTTGTACAAACTTAAAAATAGTTATGAAATGGTTTGTAATGTAACTTTCCTGGCCAATCACAGTTCTTATTCTGGGAGCCAAACAAATCGCTTTTTTCTGTTAAACGAAGAGTTTCTTATGCGATCAAGTTGCCTCTTAATATTTTTTGTATTGCTAATAGTTGAATTTTGTTTTTTGTATTTAATTATTCGCAATTATTCACTGCAATTTTAAGCCGTTCCGGTGAACTTTGCTCCATTTCCAATATTTTAGTACATTTGAATTTTTGAAAGTTAACAAACAAAAAAAAGACTAGAAATTTTAGTCTTGCATTCTGTTAGCAAAATAATTAAACCAATTTTCTGCTCTTTTTTTTTATAAAAATTCCCAACACTGTACGCAGAAAATTTTAAAATATAATGCACCCGAAGTTATGGCGTGCCAATTTGAAGTTGGTGTAATCCTACTAAACTTTGAAAGCGAAAAACATAATTTTCTTAATGAACTAGTAGTTCATAATGAACTACTAAAGAAATGCAATTTAATTACCAATATAAGAAGTACATAACTAGCGGCATTGCAACATTTTCAAAACTTTTACATAGCAAAAATACTGTTCCCTAACTTTCACCGTCCCAAGAGTGGTCTGCTGGCTACCCTAGAAATCGACTCTGAGGACATTAAAATATAAGTTCCCACTCATCACACACATATTCCCCAAATTATTAACTTAATGCTCAGAATCAGACTCAATTTTTTGTTCTCATTTTCAGAGCAATAGTTGACTGGTTAAAATAAATTACATCCAAGCTTTCGAGCTTAGTTTAATATATATTTTTCTTCTAAATCTTTATAAGTTTGAAATATGTATTCATATAGTAAAAAACTTTTGCTTTTAATTTTTATATTTTGTTTTAGGCATCCCCTATGCACTCCAACAATCTGGTATTGGACTAGGCATTATTTTATTAGTTTTAATTGCTGTTGCTACAGATTATTCATTATGTATAATGATAAAAGCAGGAACTGCTGCTGGTGTAACCACTTATCAAGTAAGTACACATATATAATAAAAAATGCAAAATGTATGTGTGTGTGTGTGCACGCATGCCTCAGACATGAATTACTGCAATGATATGATTTGTCGCAAGCAAGATCATGAAATTATCAATGAATATGTAAATTTATCTATAGTAATGGATTAAGCTTCTTGCTTTACCAGACAGAGTACTTTAGAATTAACAAAGAATTCTTTCACAAAACAAAGAAACGAAACAAGAAAAAATGATTTAAGCTTCAAAGTATAGGAAATCCAAAGCTTACTGCTTTTTGCATTCAGGGGATCCTTTTTAACCTCAAAAGACTAATTTGCAGTTTTATTACTACTTGTGCAATTATTATCTTGATTCTCATTCCTTAACATAATTAATGCTTTCATGGGTTTACATCAATAAAATTGAAACACATCATTTACTTTTTATTTTTGAAATCATTGGATTATTTATTTAGGTGTTAGCTGTGTATAGCTGAGTTGTTCTTCTTAACACTTAATTTGATATATTTGTAACTCAACTTATATATTTTTCTTTTAGGCATTAATACAATCTCAATTTGGTCGACCAGGTTACTATTTTCTCACAGCTGCTCAATTTATATATCCATTGATAGGTAATGTGATCCCATAAATATCTCTATAAAATGTACATTGTTGTTTGTACATCAGTGCATCAATTATATCAACATTTTAGTTAGTTGGTATTCATTTATTTCCTTTATTTATTTATTTATATTTATTTATTTTATTTATTCAAACGCATTAAATTTGTAATTTTATAAAATGGTCATTATGCATTTTTTCTTTAGTTTTCTTTAATTTTGATTCAGGAATTAATAGATCAAGTAATACTTGCCTAAAACCAAAATAAATATGCTGAAAATGCAAAAGTAGTCAACAATTTTTAAAATGTTCCTAGTTCGGTTAAAATAAACTTACGGAATAAAACATCCAAAGTTTTTGAAAAAATTATTCAAAAAATCAAATACCTGAAATATTAAGAAATTGTACATTTAGTATCATTTTATCGAAATCTATCAAATGCAACCACATGTTATAACTTTTGCACTGAACAGTAATGACATTAATAGTAATGAAATTTTAATGTATTTTACTTGGCAAGATGTAAAGTATGCTACTTCATTAAAAGTTTACATTTTTTGAGCAATGGTTCACCTTATACAAGCATTTAATAACAAAAATGCATAATAGTGTTAAAAGTAGCTCACTATGAATAAGATAGTAATGGGGTCCGTAATATTTCTACTTATTCTGATATTAAACATAACTAATCAGGAAGCGTAGAAATTTTTACATGAAAAATTCTTATTTTATTAACAAAGTTATGATGACTAATACTAAAATTAAAAATTATTTGGGCTGCCAATTGTAAATTAGGATGCTTAAAACATTGAAAAAATACCTTTTTAAAGATACATTTCAGTTTTTTTTTTTTCTTTTTTTTTAAATTGCTGTCTAGACATACAATTAAAGACAAAAATTCTGAGTAGGAATAACCAATGGTAATAACGTATAACTAATATTACGCCTCCTGTAGTAAAATTTAGATTTGACACTAGTACTAATGTCGCTCTCTATGAGCCTAAAAACAAGAAATTGTATCTTTCTGGAGAATTGCCCATATACGTGTGTGTGTGGGTGTGTATGTGTGTGTATATATATATACCAGGCTTGGAGTAATCGTCGATTACGTAATCGTAATCCGTGTAATCGATTACATTTTTTCGTAATCATAATCTTAATCGTAATTTGGAAATTGAACACTTGTAATCGTGTAATCGTAATTTTAATCAAGTATTTCTTGTGTAATCGTAATTGTAATCTAAGTTTGAATAATCGTAATTTAGCCTTGTAATCGTGTAATCCCTACTTGCCGAAAGCAAAAGTTTCTAAGTTACGTTTCTACAATGGTGGGAACCAGGGTTGGGGGGAACTGTGAAGGGAATTGTTCGGCGAATCTTTCGGGGTTGTTCAAAACAAACTTCCGAAAGACTTGGGCCCTGGAGCTGTTCAGTGATCGTTACCGGCTGTTTGTAAATGACGGTAATAAAATCAAGCCCTAAGTGCTTCTCAACCTTTAGGCGCCTATCACAAAAACGTCTACCCTTGATTTTTAGGATGGGTCATCAATTTTCCCTTTCATCAGCTGTCAGTGACAGCAACAAACAAAATCGTCGTTTGCCGCCACCTTGGAAGAGAACAGTGGTGTCAAAATACAAACACATGTTTTCAGTTCGACTGGATTCTGTTAACGGTTATATGCCTTTCGGTGCTTGTTTTCCCTCACTTTCATTAGCGGAACCCCCCCCCCCCCCAAGCACCCAAGTACTTATCAATATGTGCATCTTCTGCTCCAGTTGAGCGTTTATTCAGCGTTGCTGGAAAATTTTATACGTCTCAGAGGATGAAAATGAAAGCTGAAACCTTTGAGGCATTAGTGTTGTTAAAATGCAATAAAAAATTATTTTAAATATTGTATTTATTTTTAAATATTTACTTTAATATCTTTTATTTGCATTATCTCCATATATTATTTCTCTAAGCCGAATCCTATACCCGGTCGAAACTCGCTCATTCTTTTATCGAATTGCAAGAAAATTTATGATTTTGAAGCTTATCCCGCGGGCTATTGACGAAAATTAGACCCACCCTCTAAAAAGTGTCAGTTCGTTTTTTATTCGAACTTCAATTTTTGGGCACAAAATTGACTCTATCTAGCGAAATAATTGTCGTATCGTCTCCATTTTGATTTCATTCGAAAGATTAAAAAAAATGCGTTCTTTAGAACGTTTCTCCGCTAGCGCCGCGTAACGAGAATCTCGAAAATCCACGTTTAAGCGACTTATAAGCGATTGAAGTTTGAAAAAGTTAAATTTTTTGCTCAACTGTCAAAATCGTTACATTGTTGTTCAAATCAATTTTAAATGCGACATTTCAAGCCAAGGCTTATCTCGGTAAACCTTAATTGTAACTTTTATTGTTTCAAAATACTATGATAGTTTTGCGATAACGTTAGTATTTAGTTTAGTAGTAGCCTTGGGTATTTGATTTTAATATAGGGTATCACTTTTGTAGTAGTTGTAAAAGTGAACGTGTCTTTGATCTCTTTGAAAAGTCGTCAGAACGACGGCAGTAGATGGCGATGTTGTGCAAATGAAGCCAATAAAAATTGTCGTATTAAATTTTAAGTTTAGAGTTTTTTTTTTTTTTTGCGGAATTCCGCACGGGTCACCTAGTCTGCATATATTACTGTACTATGCGTGTTTAAAAATTCCGGCATAAAGAAATTAACAAATTTTGTTTTCAATAACTGTGTTAAATTAAATCTGTAACATATGAATTTATTTCAAATAAATATTATAAAAATATGTATATATTTTAAATAATGAACAATAACAAATGATGCAATTACAATTATATAATATAATTTCCCAAATTTTAATTAGTACTTAATAATCAATATTAAATCAATATTTTGTAACAAAGCCATAACTTTTCCGTCATATTTCGTTGCCAAGGCTAATTATCTGAAAAAATCAAAATTCACTCGAAAACAATTTGTGTTTACAGGCTGCGCTATAAAATAAAAAAAAGATAATATTCATGTGAAATGAATACCTACATATTGGAGAAGTAATAAATGCTTTAAGTAAAATAACTAAATCTTATAATTCATTATACAATATTTCATGGTGAAATGTTAAAAAATTGAAAAGTGTCCAGAATTAAATCCACTAGTGCGTGTACCTGTATCTAATCACCTACAAACGACATACGAATAAAATAGTTGTGCAGTATTTAAGTGTACTTTAAAAGGTTCAAATTCATTTGGATGTGCTTTTATTATATTTATTGCTTCTTTACTGCAGCAAAGTCAGAATTCAAAAAAATAATATAAATAAATAACTAAATTAAATAAAATAATAATAAATCCTTAAGTTAAGATTACACATTAGTTGCAATCATCATTTCATTCATCACTATGTTAGATAATCAAAAATCACGATTTTTCAACTACAACGCTGTTGTCGTGAATGAACATTATGTAATGATATATATACATACTAGCTGCGTGGCCCGGCGTTGCGCGGGCTTTAATGTAGTGAAGGCAGTTTGAGAAAACTACTCGCCGCCAAGGTGCCTCACCTTTAAAGTAGTGAGGAAAGTTTAAACAACCTACTCGCCGCCAAGGCGGCTCGCCTTTAAAGTAGCGAGGAAAGTTTCAAGAAACCACTCGCCGCCAAGCCGGCTCGCCTTTAAAATACTAAGAAAAATTTTAACATACTCCCCGCTAAAGCGGCTCGCTAAAGAGCTTTCCTGCAATAAAAAGTCAATCGAATTATTTACACATAAAAAAGACCTAGCTGCGTGGCCTGGCGTTGCACGGGCTACCTCTGTAAAAATGTACTACACAACACAATACCCAATATAAAAATACCACGCACTTTTATTATGTGTTTAGATAAGTACCCATGTTGTACTAAACCATGACAAATCAAATTATTTAGATCAGTAACTATATGCAACCATTAAAAAAAGTTAGACTCATTTGAAGCCAACGTATATATGTGATACATAAGGAAAAAAACGTTAAAAGAATAATGAAACACTACCCAATATAAAAATACTATGCAATTAAATTATGTGTTTAGTACCAATGATACAAAGTAGTAAAAACGTTACAAAAATATGATGAATCATATTATTTGCTTAGATTAGTAACTATCTTAAATCATTAAAAAAAACATAAATAAATAAAATAATATTTGACTCATTTGAAACCTACTTACATACCTATTGCATAAGAAAAAAAGTCAAAAGAATAAGAAAACAATAGCAGTACGAAACAAAAACGATATCGACAATATCTGCGGTCTTCCCCACTATTTTTTTTTAAAGTTAAAAGGCACGTTTGTTGTCAAATATCAAATTGCTACAATATGTCACAATTAAATATTAAAGGCTATAAATTGTACCGAACTAAAAGGAATTATTTGCCTTGTTTTATACCACACAGCTAGGAGAGCCTAGAAACGCAGTAAAATAAAATGCTTGTAAGAAACGAAATGAAGAAAAGGGAGCCAACAATGAATTTAAAAGATGTCGGCATAGTAACGCAATAAAACATTAATAATTTGATCAGAAAAGAGGTTTTCGAACTTAAAGTTCAAACGCTTGTAACTTTTTTTCTAGTGGAGATAAAAGCTTGGTTCTTCGACTGAAAGTCGAATCAATTCTGGGGTTAAAAATATCGCTCTATCCAATGGCGTAAAAATCAAAACTGTGGAATAATTAGTTTATTTTAATTGATGGTTTTAATGAACCAAGTATTGCAAGAAATCGGGTGAAGCCTTGCAAAAGGCAAGTTTAAAAATTGCATAACTCGTGCTGTGTTTAAGTTAGAGAATCGGAACAAACTGCATAGGACGGACAAAATTTTTCTGCTTCCAATGATATGTAACATTAATATGTGCAAGTAATTTTTAACCCCAGTATTCGGCGATTTATGTGAAAATTGCCTTGAATTAGAATAAAAAACGAATCGCTTATCGAATCTTTTCAAACTATAGTCTAAAGTCTTTCTGGGTAAATGGACTATTCAACACAAAAAGAATTTTTCAAATCGAACCAGTAGTTCCTGAGATTAGCGCGTTCAAACAAACAAACAAACAAACAAACAAACTCTACAGCTTTATATATTAGTAAAGATTCCTCACAAATCTGTAATCGCGTAATCGAAATCGTAATCGGCACATGATAATCGTAATCGATTACGTTTTTTTACGTAATCTAATCGTTGTTGTAATCGTAATAGTGATTTCACAGAGGGCTGTAATCGTAATGGTAATTATAATCTCCATTTTTTCATGTTCGTAATCATAATCGTAATCGATTACATTTTCTCGTAATTGACTCCAAGCCTGATATATACATATATATATACATCAGGCACGTGCCGTGAACGAACGCCCAGGGTAGGCAGATGACATGATTTATGATTTATGGAATAATAATACATATGTTGAAAATGCGAATGATGTTAACCTTGTAATAAAACAATATGAATATAATTGATATTTCAGTAGTCCTTAGTATAAACATATGTACAAAGATATTCATCTTATTCTATATAAAATCCATTCTTTTTTCTACGTGACTTTCATGAAAATTGACAGTGGGGACTTTTTTAATTTTGTTCACTTTTTTTTTCTAAAGATATCAAAACAAGAGATGAAAGGTTGCTCTTAATTCTTTTTATGTCCGAAAATATTAACTCTACAGAAGCAATCGTGGCTGGTATAATCAAAATTAACTGCAACAACACCAGTTTCTGGTAACAGTTGGCTCAGTTCACTTTTCAAAACTAAAATCAAGCACATTTTTCACAAAAAACTTGTTCCCACATAAACATCTGCTAAATCTGCTATCCGTCTTATAACGTCAAAAAAGTTCCCGTACTTTTTTGCTAGACAGTAAATGCATCCTTATCAACTCCAAAAGCTATTTTTTGAAATTTACTTCCAAACACTAATGACATGAATTTTTCTATTTTCTGTCTGTCTTTAATTTTTAAGTCTTTTTTCAAAAAGTTTAAACGAAACAACTATCCTGAGATTTCAACTTAAACGTGAGAAACAATATGACACAGAAAAAGCGAAACATTTGAAAATTATGGAAACATTTCATTAAAAACAAAACACCACAGAAAAAACGAATCGTAACGCTGCGCAGTACCTAGGACTTACGCACAGAGGCATTTATCATTCTGCCTCTGCCGGCGCTTTGGCTGATGCGAAGGGGGAAAATGCTGCGGCACGGGGGTGTTCAGGATGCTAAGCATTGTATAGATACGGAGGTCGAAAAGCAGTGTTGGTCGCTGCTTTTCAAGTGAACTAAATGGGAAAATTCCATTTTTTTTCTTTTTTGGCTGTTCTTTCTGTGTAATATATATATATGTATTTTTCTAATCAACGCATAAATTTCATTGAATCAAGTGGTGAGGTTAGTATGTTTTCATCGTGGGTAGGCACTGCCTACCTTGCCTACCCAGACGGCACGTCCCTGATATACATACAGATTTTAGATCTCAGCATACAAAAAAGTATGAATAAAATTTGTTTTAAATATAAAAGAAATTTAATTTATAAAACGTCCAACATACAGGAAAAATCTTCAGAAACAACATAAAGAATAAGAAAGGCAAAATATTTTTCATAATAACAATAATTACAGTAAAAATGTGGAAAGGAAGGAGCAGTCAGCTACTCCACTAGAAATTTTAAGATAATTTAACTAAAAGCAAAATGACAAACAAAATCTGGTACGGTTTTCATTCATGAACAACAATTTTTGAAGGAAAAAAAAATATTTGTCTTACAGTATTCATTGAAGTATTTCCTCCAAATCAAGCTGTAAGACAAAGATTTACTAATAGCAAAATTTGGGTTACGACTTTGGCACTACGCTGTCAAGCCATCAAATGCTTTGCACACACTGTAGCTAGCAAAAAACATTTCAGAATTTATTTTTTGCAACTTTGTTTTAAAACAGTTCAGCTTCATCACTTAAACCGTAAGTATCTCTACAAACTTTTTTTTTTGCCAAGCTTATAATATAATTATTACCAAAACAAACAGTGCAAGAGGACCAATTTTGATAGCTTAAAACATAGAACTTAAAGCTCTGTGTTTGTCCTTGATAAAAATGCCCCCCCCCCCCAAAGCATAGTTTAAAATAATCTTATAAAGTAAAACTGTTGCTATAATGAATGAATTGTTAATAGTTTTCTTAAGATTTTCAATACTGATTAAGTCAACCTCATTTTCATTTCTTAGATTTGTTTTCTGTTATTTACATACATATATATTTGCTAAATGTTGTTCTTATGCCTGAAATTTGTATACAATGAGCCGCAAGTGTTGCAATATTTTATCCCAAATTTTGCTATGAAATTTCTATTCTCTCTACTCGATTAATTATTTTAAAGTAAGCAATGCTCAAAGGGAATCCCTCCCCCTCTCACGCACCACTATCTCTATTATGATTAAATGAATCGCAATTGACTTATTTAGAGTATAAACTCTTTAAAATTCATTTTAAATTTTTAAATAAAAGTAATTTATTTCTTTGATGTCACGTTTCCTAAAATAGTTATTAAGACCTCTTTGATCTTTATATTAAATGTTTATTTTTATGTGTCCCTTTTGAGAGAAAAAATCTCATCAAGTACATAATAATGAAGAGCACTATTTTAAGAGAAGAAAAATAGTTATGCTTTTATAAAAAATGCTTTTACAATTAACTTACCTTTTTCACTCTCTTATACTGCCCCCCCCCTCCCTTTCTCTCTTACATCAATCCAAATTTGAATGATTTTTTGCAGTTTAGTTTTTATTTTCATGCATTAACTAGATGTACCACTTGCTGCATCATTCTTTTCCTTTTAACATTTTTTAATTTCTTTTTTTCTCCAAAAATTTATATTACTCTTTCAATGTGGTTTAAACACTAGCTTTGCATAATTTTTAACTGTGTGTTTTTTTCCCTTTTAGCTATGATAAGTTATAATATAATTATTGGGGACACCATAACAAAGGTGCTGATGAGAATGTTTCATAGTAAGATATTGTTTCTGGTATCTTAGTTATTCTTATCTGTGGTTTATGTAAAAACACATTTGTTATGATAATTGATTGCTTAATTAACACATACATCCATGAATTCAATTTGTGATGCCTTTACTTATTTTTTTTTTTATGTCTAAGAATTAGCATGTAAAGTACCCAGTATGAAATAGTATACAGAAAAATAACACATTTTGAAGAAACCAGAAGTTGCATATTACAAACTAATGTATTTTGAAGAAAGCAAAAGATATTTTCTTAATAAACAGTGTACCTTTGTTTCCAAAGCTAATAGAAACAACTTTAATTATACAGGACTTTCTTTTGTGTTATATACAGTCCTTAAAGTTGATAAAAGAAGGAAGTTGAGACTTTCTCCGAACTTTTATATCCTGTAAAAATTAATTCCTTTCGTAAAACAATTTTTTACATGTTTAGAACTTATAGCTACATTCCTTAATTTTTAAATGAAATAGGATAATGATGTTTTACAACTTCTGACTGTATCTCAATATTTTAGTTTAAAACAGTTTTATCAAAATCTGGAAGTTACACCATTTGAAGAAAAGCACAAACCCTTGGACATCAAAACCCAGTACACTATAGAATAAAATAATTGAGTTGAAAACTTCACTTCCTCTGATTGGTGTAATAAACTGAGCCTTTTGAAATTTGCTTATTGTACTAAAAGTGCATTTTTAAAATGCTACATGATTAATGCAAAAATGAAAATTTTACTGAAACTATTTTTAAAAATAAATTTATTGTACCATTTGTATATATTTCTTTTTAAATATTGCTCGGCTTTTGTTTTCCAAACGTTTTTATTATAAATTTTAGGCATTAGACATGGTAACAAAATTCAAGTGAAGAGCCATATACAAATTGTGATAATTGTAAAAATGTAAATAAATATGCCATTCGTTAGAAAAATGATAAAGTAATTGTAAGAGGCAAAAATTGCCCTGTATATATTTTTTTAATTGGGAGTAATATGGTCCATATTTTTGAACTTTTGAGATAGAAGGCTTCCTCATCAATAATCCAGGACTTGTACAAGTCTCAAATGTTTTGGCATTTATGTTTCATTTTATCCTGTAGTAGATCTTCAAATACTACAATAAAAGAACATCGCACAATAGATATGAGATAGTCAAAATTTTATGACAGGTGAATATTTTATTTGTCTGCAACAGTCTGTTCTATTTTTTAACTGGTCTTATTAAAATTACTTGATGGAGGGCAGGTTCCCATTAAATTAATAGACGTGTTTCTGTTTCATCAAATCTTATTCTTATGATTGCTGGTCATTTACTGGAGTGATTGGTTTGAATTGTTAAATTTATCTAGTTTTTTTTCTTTGATAAATAATGAGCCCTACAAAAGCAGACCTATGTGACCCAGCTAAACCACGTTTTAAAACTTAGCTCAAGTTCTTACATTTAATCTTGGCTATCAACCATAAAAAGGAAGCATTAATCAGCATTTGTAATATGGAATATGAATTAATGAATTATGTTCTTGATAATGGCTCTAATATGAGTCAATGAAAGTAAATGTAAAAACAATGACTTTTTCAAGTTTTTAATAAACAAATATAAAAGTCTGCTGAAGCACAAATTACAGTGAAATTCCATTTTGTAGAACACCAATTCAACAAATTATCCATTTTAACGAATAAACTTTCAGTCCCAATTTAATTTACTTGAATTCCAAAATTTACAGTCCCTGGAAGCTCATAGTTACAGTTTTTCCCAGTATGTAGACTAAAGAAATGTACCAATGTTTATAATTTGCTATTGTCCTTCTCATGAAAGATATATACCGTAAAATGAGGTGTATAGCAATAGCGGGGTGATTCGGAACAAAACTTCCTGATCATACAAATAAATTCTTCACTTAATATACCATCGTGAATTTTTGGCAGTTAATTTTTTTTTTAGAAAATTAATATTATAAGAAGTAGGAAAAAAAATATTTTCGTCATTCTGGCAATTGGCTTCTGTGCAAGGCTGCAAACAGGATGCTAAAAAACATCAAGTTTTCATGCTCTGTAAAACTTTTTAAGTACAGACCCCTTCATATTTCAAATCCAAGAATAGTAATTTTTAACTATGCATATATCTGAACAACAGAGTACCACATTAGAAGAGACAACATATTTTAATTGTGGCATAAAAAGGAAAAGTTCTTCATAATGTCATAGGATAAGGATTTGCGGAGTGAATTGGAACACTTTGTTCTGTTGTTCCAATTCAAACTTATTTAAAGGTAACTGTTTGAAAAATCATGATTCTAACCGCAATTCTTCTAGTCAAAACACGGCCAAGGATTTATTACTGTTTATCCCTTCTCATGAGCAACTAGATCTTAGAATGACAGAAAGTTGCATATTTAAAGAGATTTTTGCTCCAGGAGACTTCTTTTTACCTAAAATACATGGGGAAAAGTCATACAGACTTTACGTAGCAAAAGTCTAGCACAGAGGCAGTGATGAATAAGTGGAAAAATCTTACAGGAAAATCCCGGAAACCCAGAGATTTCAAGAAACTAAAAAAAAAAGCAGCGTTCATCCGAGAACATGTTATGAAACAACTTAAGCCAAGCCACAACTGCTAGTTTTAAGGACCAGTACGCATTTGTGGACGACATGAGTGGCTTCAATTTATGTTAAAAAATTGTTTTTCAATTCAAAAGTATTTCTTAAATTTATTTTAACTTTTCATAAGTTCAAAATAGTTTTGAATTTTGACAAATCATAAACGTTTACTGGTATAAAAAATAAATTTTTATTTGACAGCAACTATCTGTTCTTATTCCCCCCATCAATATTGCTCATGTTTGTGAGACCTACTACAGGTTAAATTTTAAAAAATAAAAATTTTAACATGTGTTTCGATTGACCCCTGTCATCGGGGTGATTCGGTAACACTCCTAAATTCCTATATGTGTAAATAATAACTGTTCAAAATGTTTTGTCTTTGCTTGGACTATCAAAAGCAAAGCAAGACTGAAGTTTTTACCCAAAAAATCAAATTAAAAAAAGCATCTTTTAACTATTATTACAATCAAAGCTGAAAAGTACCGATTCACCCCATTTTACGGTATGGGCCGAGAGTGAAGCCTTCTCTTCATAATGTTTTGCTATCGTTTTTGTGCTATAACAGACTAACTGTAACTGGGTTATGAGGGACTAACTGTGACCGTGTTCAGTACACGCTCGAGGACAACAACACGACAAGGGCGAGATGCTTGGCGTCATGTCATAAATGCATATTAATAATGTCTTTAATATAGATCTGTATAAGTTTTTATGTTAAATGTGTTGTTGCTGCTATTTTAAATATTAATTAAAGTCTAGCATGCTAATGCAAACCACATCTTTGATTATTCATCACTAGACAAACATAAGTTTTATTCAATTTGAGGGAATTAGAACTATCATATCTTTTTCTCAAGTCATCTCACCAAATATTGAAACTAATCCATTAAGACCATCAAATTCTACTTTCAAAATGCCTAACTTTCAAATGCTTGCCTAAGAAATAATTAATGTTATACTTTTGCTGGCTGTTTTTTTCCCCCCTATCATGCAGTGAGCTATTATTTTCTCTCTGACTTACTTACCAAACTTAAGTAACTACAACCAGACTTAACTACCAAAGAGCTGCTGAATAGCAAGTTGAAGTGCACACTGCTTGGTATTTTAGCTAGTCTGTTCTTTTGTTATTCATATCAATAATTGCCCTGGCATGTTTGACTATTTTTTATAAAATCAGGTAAATGATCCTTGAACCCCTGTTAAATTCAAATATGAGGGTATGAGGTTGAATGGCTAAAACCAAATGTTGATTGATCCTTATACTTTGTTGAAATGTATTATATCCATCTTTTTTAAGCCTTACATTCAGTGCTAAATGACACTTCAAATTCGATTTTGTATAAATATCTCTGTTCATTGAAATTTTATTCTTTCTCAACTAAATTTCATTGGTTCATCGTATTTTAGCTAGCAGTTTGTATATTCCAATTATTACTTGCTGTAAAATGCTTTTTTTTTCCAGTGTCACGCAGTTCTATCTTGGGGAATCGGCATTTTATTGTTTTTATGTCAACCTTATTTGTTACATTACCTCTCTCATTATATCGGACAATTGTGAGACTTTCTTTGGTAAGATGATTTTAAGTTTACTATATTCAGAGTAAATTTTTGTATGCATAAAAAATGACATGGTTTTTATAAATAGGTCTCATTTTTATCCTTGATTTTTGCTGTTTCCATTGTGCTCTTTGTTGTGGTTCGAGCTTTTACTATGGCTGGTGAAATGTAAGTCATTTCTTGTCTATCTATTTATACATTTTTATCCTTTCTTCTTACTCAGAAATTAAAGTTTTAAAATCATGATTTAAACTTAAATATTTGCTATTTTAAAAATGAAATCCTTTTTACAAAACAAATCTAGTTCGTTTGATATTTTTCTTTTATGGCAGTATGTTACAAGTAACAGTGAAAAAGTAAAAAGTTAATAATGATTTTTTATGTTTTAGAGAAGTCACCCCAGATGCGTTTTTATTTGCAAATACAGGAGTTACACAAGCTATTGGAGTTATAGCATTTGGTAAGATTTTTATTTTCTCAGTCATTATTAAATCAATTTTACTAAAAAAAGCTTTTCCCTGTGAGAAACAACATACAAACTCACAAAAAAAATGCATGCATGTTTTGTAGTTTTTAAGTATCAATGGTAGATCCAGCTTCTGATTTGAAAGTGGTTATTATAGGAAAGAAGGCTTTATGTAAAATATTTGGGTATAAACAGGAGTCAGTGGCAATTTTTTCAAAATATAGCCCAAAAATGCAGTTTAATGCTATATTTAGTAACCTAAAGTGTTAGGGCCATGACCCCTCTGAATCCGTGCTTGGTAGGTATCTCTAAATTAAACTAAGTAAAAGATTTTCCTTTTTGTTATCTAAAGGTTGCTTAGCTAGACTTTTTAAATACTAATGCAGAAAGTTTCCTATGGAATCCCAAACAATGTAACAATGTGTATACAGTATCTGTTTCCTCATAAATCTTTTAAAACCTTGTCTCTCACATTTTCATTTTATCAGAAAAATGCCTTACAAAATGTTAGTATTTTATGATGATAGTGGACATTGAGTTTGTATACTGTGTGTTAGCTTCTTCTTTCTTTCTTTTTTTTTTTTTTTGCATAATTTTTAAATAAATAAATAAAATAGGAAGTAATTTATATAAAACGTCTTGTTCTCAATTATTTATAATGGTTTTCTATTTAGGCATAGATATTTTAAGCAGGTACAAGTTTCTTGTAGTCTGCATGTGTGCATGGCACGTATACCTCTCTCTATTTCATTTTCCATCCTGGTCTTAACAAAATATGTGTATAATTTTTATTGCATGTTTCTGTTGCACCATACATGATTTCTTCAGCTTTACAGTGAAATCTGTGTAATTTGACCATTTGCAGTGAAGTTCTTTAGTGTTCAACTTAAACAGTTAGTAAAGTTTTGGAGGTGTATATATATATATATATATATATATATATATATATATATATATATATATATATATATATATATATATATATATATATATGTATATATATATACATATATACACATATATGTGTAGGACTAATTCTCTACCTGACAAAAGCACTCAAACAAGCCTTTGTCTTATTTTCACTCTTTCACCTTAAAAATGCAACTCTTGGGTATCAGTATAGCACATACCAATTTCAATACACCTATTGTTTTCAAACAGCAATGTAAATACCTATTAGATATTTTAAATTTAGAAAAAATCTATGAAAAAAAATCGACCTCTTTGTAAAGTTTACTTGAAGAAATAATATTTTTTGAAGCAATTATTCCACATGAACAAAAAAAGATAGACCAGTGAGATACATATTTGTTTCAATGCAAACATTTTTTTTAATGATTAAAATTTCTCTGTATATATTCGACAATAAGTATTCAAGTAATCACTAAACAAACTCAAGCAGTTCCTTTAAATTCCTTAATCCAACCAAATTTCATTTAAAAAAATAAGGTTTTGTGCATCATATGGAGAATACATTTGAAAAATATATACACTCAGGCACATTGAAAATAGCGACCCAAGAAGAAATCGTCGGATTGAAATAAAATTTAATACACATAATGATACAGATGAGAGACTCACTTGATCTTAAAATCAAGACAATTAAACTAATACAGGGTGAGCAACGACAAATACAGGGAATCTGTACAATGTCGAAACTTGGCAAATAAGTACAGCGTAATGTGATATGCAAATGATCCAAGTTTTGTGCCATGCTCATACACGCCGAAATGGTGTTTAAATCAGGAAGGGGGTTCTTAACCGGCCAACGTTACGTTGATGATATTCTTCGACCCCATGTAGGACCTTTCCTAAATGGTCTCCCAGGGGCAATTTTCCAGCAAGATAATGCTCGTCCGCACACAGCAAGAGTTGCTCAAGACTTCCTACATAATTTTCAGACTCTTCCATGACCGGCCCGCTCCCCCGACTTATCCCCTACAGAGCATGTGTGGGATCAGCTAAAACGTGAGATGCCATCGTGTCACTCTGTGCGTGATTTGGAGTTGGCTGTTACAAATTTGTGGGCCCATCTGCCTCAGGGCAACATCAGGCGTCTAATCAACTCAATGCCAGATTTAAACTTAAATATTTGCTATTTTAAAAATGAAATCCTTTTTACAGAAACAGTGTGGCGGCATGTATTGCAGCTAGAGGTGGTCCAACGCGCTATTGAAGTTGCTCTGTATTTGTGTCCTTGCACACCCTGTATTCTTTCAATTGTCTAGATTTTGAGATCAAGTGAATCTCTCATCTGTATCATTATGTGTATTAAATTTCATTTCAATCCGATGCTTTCTTCTTGGGTCGCTATTTTCAATGTGCCTGAGTGTATATATTTTGCTATTGAGCTCAACTTTGGTTGAATATCAGATACTAAGCTATACATTTCTACTCATTTTTTCATATGTACTCTCGATATATGAAGCAAAGTTTCTGTCTTGGTAGTTATAAATTTCAGTAAACTAGATTTACTGTGCTTAAATCTGTAACTATTTTAACAGTGAGTTGTAAATTATGTAATCTTGCCTTATCTATCAAATACTTATTTTTGTTCTCTATTAAACTTGACTTTATAGTTAGTTTCACATGCAATACTTTATTTGAGGGAGAACACCTTTCCCTAAAATATTTGATTTATTAGTGTAAAAGTATTGCAAGTTTAATGTTCATTGGTTTCAAACCACTGTTAAAAAAAATGTTTCTTAAATCAAAGCTGGCATAAGTAGTTAAATTGATCTCTAAACCATGACATCTGTGCAGTGTGTTCCCCTAAATATTATCTTCCAACTACAGCACTATAGAGACATATATGAAATGCTTATGCAAACTTTTAAAAAACATATCTGTAATGAGCATTTTTTCCCCCAAGAGCTACATTTGTTTGGATTAGAATTTTTTGAAATAGTTTGATTTCAGATTTTTTTTTTTATACAACACTGCTATGTCAAAAATGTCTCGTTACTTTTTTTAATTCGTGATGTTTATTTATTTTAGCTTATATGTGCCATCATAATTCATTTCTTCTCTATGGTGCACTTGATAATCCTACTCAAGCCCGATGGAACTTTGTCACACATATAAGCATTGGTTTTTCATGTCTTATAATAGTCATATTTGGAATTTGTGGCTATGTTACATTTACTGGTTCAGTGCAAGGTAAGGAAAAGCTTATTAATGCTATCAGCTTTTAAACCAAATGTGCAATGTTTCTTCAACATTTATTTTGTAACATGCATTTTCATTTTAGGTGATCTACTGGAAAACTTTTGTATGAGTGATGATTGGGCGAATGCTGCTCGTTGGATTTTTACTATTACCATAATGTTGACATACCCAATAGAATGCTTTGTTACAAGAGAAGTATGTGCGTTCGATGTTTTGAACACAAATAAGAAACCTCAACTTATTAAAGTGTATCGACTTAGATAAAATAATGTTAAAATCTAAGCAAATGTGGTCTAAATTTACCACGTGTGAGATCCGAAGTCACACTATCAGTGTTTGATATTGCTCATTAAAGCATTGTTTTAAATTGAAATTCAGATATATGTGATTTATTTTTAAAAATCATTTTCAAAAAAAATTAAAACGCTGAGAAAATTTTTATGAGAGTTTGATTTTTAATACAAATACAAATACGATGACCAGCAGCGGGCTCTGGGCCCAACTGGGCTGGTCCTAGTCAAATTAAACACCCTAATAAAGATCAATGGCCCTCTTAAAGCTATTTACTCCATTGCTCCTTACCGCCTCTTCTGGTAAACTGTTCCAAGTTCCAACTACCCTGCTAAAAGAATAATTTTTTTTAATTTCCTGATTAGCCTGAGATTAAAACAATGTCCCCTTGTCCTGCTTTCTGTGCAAAAATCTAACCCTGCAACATCATTCATTAAAAGCATGCTTATTTGTTTGCAATCCTTTTGACCTACCCTTTTTAAAATATTAACCTTTTATTTATTTCTGACCTGTTTTAAATTTGATTTACAGAAAATGATACTTTTCTGTAACTATTGTGAAATGGACACAAAAAATGTGATATCATAAATAATTTTACTACACTTGCTTTTTTATTTTGTAGTATCATAGACCCCTGTAATGAGTATGGGTTCATATAAAATGGATTTGTATGAGACAGAGGGAAATTGTGATTGCGTTCTTATAGCATGCTAAGAGATACTTTTACAACACAGTTTGTAAATGAGAATCTTGTTCTGATTTTATTACGTTTTAGCTCCAAAAAGGCTTCATGTCTTTGCATAATCCAAGTGACTTATACATCTTGGATTGATATAACATGGAATGTTTTTTGCAGTATTATGGGGAGAGGTAAACTGTAGTTCATAATGTTCATAATAATATACACTCATATGTACATAAAACATATTAATATCATCAAAATGTCGATGAACCTAAAATTACAACTAAAACTAAATTCTTACTACATACCTGTATGCATATATGTGTGTGTGTGTACAATAAAACCATGATTTTACTCAGTCCACTTCATGCATTTTCTTACTTCCGACATTCATTTTTTGCTGGTCCCTGAAAAAAGCTATGCTGATAATATTAGAAGATTCCAGATTTTGTCTTTTTCTTTTTCATAAAAGTCCACTTAATAAGTTTTTCTATAAACTGGTCCAATTCATTTTTCATCTACAACACTTACATAAACTTTTTTTTTTTTTTCAGATTTCTTTATTACAAGATAGATTAGTTTCATCATTGTTTAAAGCCTCTTACGCATTCTTTTTGTTCAGTCTTAGTCATAAGTAAGAGGAGCTTCCTCCTCTGTTTATTCTGATCTTCCATCAAGCAACTCTTCTTCAAATTCTCCCAGAAGTTAATATAGCATGTATCTCTTATCTTATTATTACAAATCTCAATATCAGATTAAATAGCCATTTCCAACGACATCAATGAAAGGAAGAAGAAGAAATAATGGAGGATTTCCCCACAGCTAAACAAATGATTCAAAGCATAAAAACTGAAACATTTTTTTTCTGAAAATACCAACCTAGAAGCAGATATGCAAAATTTCTAAGAATAGAATGTGTTATAAATAAAACTACCTAAACACAAGTAAAACTACATTTTCCTGACTAGTTCATCAGATACGTTTTAATTAGTAAACAATATGGTTAGATTGGTAACCTTGTGTGTGTATGCGGCTGCGTGTGAGTCCTGCACACACACACACGCTGCCTACATACACACGGCAACAAACACCCACTCCTATCTCAATTCGTCAGTACAAAAAAACATAATTTTAATTCAAAATGTCAATTTCTTTTTCTTAATTTTTCTATTTTTTAATATAAAAGCCTTGTTACAGGTGTTTGAAAATGCTGTGTTCAAAGAAAAAGAATCTTCTCTTCTCAGACATTCAATTGTTACTGTAGGCCTTGTAACAATAACTTTTGCATTATCAACTCTTACTGATTGCCTTAGCATTGTACTAGAGCTCAATGTAAGTTTACATTTGAATATTTTCTGAATTAAAAGTAGTGATACATATAAAATTTAATTGGATTTTTAGATTTGAGTTGGAAGTATCCTTACTTTATTATTTCTTGAAGTTAATCATCCTACTTTTGTAAGGTTGAGTGCTTTTTTTCCCCTTTCTTTTCCTGCTAAGTTAAATAGTGCTCTGAAACTGTATTAACTTCATTGCAATAATTATGTTATCTTATGTTCAATTACACTCGTTTAATTCCCAATAACATCTTATGTTTTTCATTGCATTTTTTTATGTCTGAGAAGTATTTGTGTGCTCTTTTCTTTCAATATATTCAACATCTTAGTTTTCCATTGATGTCAAATAAGAACTGTATGATGTGTTTAAATGTATATTCTATGTCAGTATATAATCAACCTACATAAAAAAAAAAGAAAAAAGGATTCAAATTTGAGGGATAATTTATCAAAAGTGAACATATCCATATTTTAAAAATGTTTAAGAGATGAAAAAAAAAAAAAAAAACTTAATGAGGGCTAACAGTAAAATAGCTTAATCATATTTTCTGGCTACATTTTTAAGGACAAAGGCATAACAGATCATGTCTCAAAGTAAGAAATTTCATGAGAAAAAAAAAGGTAGGAGATATAGCCATTTTAATTTTATGTATGTACAGTTTGTTTGAAAAACAAAACCATGTACCCTTTTGAACAAAAACCTGAATGCCTGATAGCTTCAATATCACCTAAACCCTAATACAGCACTACCTCATATTGATGTAATTGAACTTAAAGATGGGTGGATCAAATGTCCATGAGGCTATCGGAACATTTGAAGTTTTGATTATCTTAATTTCATAAATTCCACGTTTTATGATCAGAAAGGAAGAATGAATAACTTTTCCTAGATTTTGTGTAGATGTTCATGATTGTATTTTTTCTTCATTTATTTTCGACCCGCTGTCTGCAATCTAATTGTGATTTTTAGAGATTTTTTGTTCTCTGAGACTTATTGCTAATAAAAGTTCTTTTGAGACTAATGTCAGGGTTGTTATGACGATTTTTTGGATCTCTGCTTATTTGGTATGTCTTGTCCTTCTTTACAACCAAGATTCATATGGTTTGTGGAGACTACTTTGAGACTATTATCTGTATTTTAATGAATCAATTTTGGCTATATTTTGTCTTACTTATTCAGGAGAAAACTTCAGACGTGTGTCATGTGACCTAAGTTCCTTTCTCCATTAAAGCACAATATAACAATTGAGGAAGCTTACGCCATGCAGTGCTCTTTTATAGAGATTGGGAGTTTAAAGGGATTTAAATGTTGAAACTGTTGTCCTCATTCTTTTAGGGACTAATGTGTTTACTTTAATTGGGGATTTTTATGGACTTATCATTATAATGATGAGACTAAATTTCTCTTCTTTTACTCAGGCGTAATAGTTGAACATAAGCATAGGCGGACTTTGGCTGTTCATTCTGGGGGTGCAGAATACCGGGGCCTGGGGGGGGGAGAACTGGCCGAGGCCTGGGGGTTTGACCTGCGGGGGGAGGGGGTATTCCACAGGTCAAACAAGGCTTGGGGGCACTTTCAGAAAATATTCATTTTTTTTTTACTTTAATCATCATTATGGCTGTTTCGAAGTAAAAGAAACTATGTACCAATGAATATCCAACTGCAGTGAATACGATTTTTCTATACTACGGCCACTGGATAATATATAATTATTTGATTTATGTAATGATTTATTTGCTATTATTATTTCCTTTTTTTAATGGATAAAAATACTGTTATTTTTAATATGATGTTGATATTATTGTAGCAACATTTGCTCGAAAAAAAGGTGCAAAAATAGGAATTTATTAACATGACTCTTGTCTAAAATGAATTTAAAGAACATAAACTATTACAAAGCTCAAAATACAAATATAATTCTTTAAACAATGCTAGTAAAACAATAGAGTGAAGTTGTTGCAATAAAAATAAATACATCAAAAATAACTTTAGAGAACTTCAAAAGTAGTTCAATAGTGAGAGTAACAAGCTGAGACTCACTTTCATCGAATCCGGAAGTAATTGGTGAAAAGCTAGAAAATTTTTTATAATACTTCCCTCCAAAACTTTTTTCAAAATTGAAATTATTTATGTTACCTTTGATAACGTTGGAGGATCAAAACTCCTCTGGGAAACTTACTGAAACTTAAATTCTAAACACGCAATTTCAGGCTATCTTTAGTGACGTTAAATTAATTGAGAAGACTCGGGGCATCTCTCCTGAAATATTTTGACACCGAAGCTTAGGATATATTTCTTCATGATATATGAATGAAGATGATGAATAAAGAAAAGAAGATGAGTTTTTTTTTTTTTTGAACTGAAGTCTCATTTAAGTTATCTTTGGGAAGTAAAAGTTCAAAGACCCTCCCCTGAAAGATTTTCGATACATAGATGCGCAATTTCGTGTTCTCTTTGGAGACATTAGACACAAAAAGTGGTTAGGAATCTCCCTCCAAAAATTTTCAAAATTGAAACCTTAAAGCCATCTTGACCATCTTTGGTAGTAACATTAGAAAGGACTCTCTCCCGAAATGTTTCGAAATTAATGTTTTAAAAACATTTTTATTTAGGTTATCTTTAATACCGTCAAGAGAAAAGGCAGGATCCGGGCGCTGTGCCCCGAAATTTTGCGGCATTGAAGCTTCAAGAATGCAATTTTAAGCTCTATTTTTTGAAACTGAAGGTTCAAAATTTTACTTTTAGCAGAGGTGCCCAGTACCCCCAAGAGAAAAAACTTATCATCCAAGAATTCCACGAAGATCCCTCTAAAAACGAGAGCCACACATGAAAGAAGAAGAAAACAAAAACTTTTAAAAAATGCCCCTTAAAAATAATTCAATAGCGCCGCTTAAGCCATGATTCTTGATAGGAACAACTGCTTTTAGGCTTTGTCTGACAACATTTAGGATAATAAAAGGATTTAGGGACTCTTCCGGAAAATTTTGGGCATAGAGACTGTAATTCGGAAGCTCTCTCCTTTCTAAAAACACATTTTAGAGCTGAAGACTACAGAAAAGTAAGGGGGGAGGGATATCAACTACCGTTAACTGTTTGAATTTAAATCTCTAAAATGCCATTTGAGGCAATGTTTGACCAAGGTATTGAAGAAGAAGCGGGAAAAGAACTCTCTTCCGAAAATTTTTGGATATTGAAATCTTGAAACTGCAATTAAATTACACGTTGTAAAAGCGAAATTTTAAGATCTCTTTAGACTCTTTAAGGGGGTCATGAGCCTTCTTTGAATTCGTGCTTGGCGGATACACGGGCCTCGACTTCCTACCCTAAACCCGCCACTGAGAGGCACTCTATTCTTTAATTTCACCCCTGGTAAAGAGATTGAAAATTACGTGCCCCTTCTAGCTCGGCCGGCTTGGACTTTTACCTCTTTTCGAAATTTTTTTCTTTTGTTCAGCTGAAAGATTGGAAATTATTTGTGAAATAACTAAAACCGAAAAGGATTACACTTTATTTTAAATTTCTTGCTGGGAGGAATACTTACACTTTATCTTAAATTTCTTGCCGGGGAGGAATGATTACACTTTATTTTAAATTTATTGAGTGTAGCATTATTTTAAAGACTCTTATTTCCTGACTGACTAGAAAAAAAGGGGGAATGAGAAGAAAGAGAGAAACGTAATTTGCTGACTAATAATCTACATGTGTTGAATATTTTTCATTTGATTATTTCTATTCAAAATGATTAGAATTTTTTCTATCTTCATTTTCCAAAAACACGTTCTTTTGTCTCTTGAGTAAAGCGCAAGGGCTCCCTGACACTCTTGGGTTGCACCACTGCCTGGTGCCATCTAACGAATTATTATTAGCAATAATTATTTATTTATTTATGTATTTCAAGCTAAAAGTATGTAAATAATTTAAGAGTAAACTTAAACCGAATAATAATAACTACCTTTATTTAAAAAAAAAATCGATTTTTTTTCGGGGGGGGGAGGGGTATAGGAGGGAAAGACCCTCTGGGGCCCTCCCTTACATACACATTTGAAAACAATGTTAATAGAGAGTGAGCTTTTTTTCTTAAGGATTTTTTTTTTTTTTTTTGAGCAAACACGAACCGAACACCTACTTTTGAAAAAATCTTTCTCGATTTCGGGGGGGGGGGGGCCTCGCCCCCCTTAAATACGCCCTTGGTTAGAGCTGTGGGAATAAACTAGGGGTCCTCAGAAAAGTACAAGCACGTGTTTAACGACGTCAGTTGAATGCTTTCGGCTGTTTCCCTCGAGGCGCGTGCTAGAGTAAAGAATTCGGGGAAAAATAGACCTCAGAAACGTGTTTTTAAAGAAAATTTTTTGCTCTACAATAATCAAGTTAACTGAGGATTTTTCCCCTAGAACCCCTCGGGTAATCGAGAGTATACTGTATTAATTTTTGAAATAATCGTTCAGCAAGAATTTTCTATCCAGTTACGCATTTTTATTTATTTATTTCAGTAAGGGAAAAAAATTTCAAACTAGCTGTTTGATGAAAAATTTTTAATTTAATTTTTTTCGTAAAGTCCGGCCAAAATGTTGGGGGTGCGGCGCACCCCCTGGCACCCCCGTAAGTCCGCCTATGAACATAAGTCACTTTACATCATTCTTATTTTTCAGGTAGACCGGGCAATGCCGAGCAATTCAGTAAGTGATCACATAAAGTTATAGTTTTAGCATACAAATGAATACAAAAATGTGGATCGAATTAGTTTTTTCAATAAGTGATTGATAACATAAACCATGATCATATTAAGAGGATACTTCAGTATAAGATGCATAAAAACCTCTCTGTATGAAATTAAAACAATTGTTTTTTGTATGTTTTTGCTTTAAGTAATGAAATCTTAACAAGTTTGATTTGTCTTAGTTATTTTTGCCAATATCATTTATAAGTTGGGTAAAATACTTTACTTCAAATGCAAAATGTTTTTACCCAAATGTTATTTATTTCTGTTAATTTTTATTAATCATTTCGGTAAATATAAAGATGAGCCTGTTTTGCTCATTTGTTTTTTACACTTACATTAAATTACTTTTATTTCTGTAGGGTGTTTTAGCTGCTGTTCCTCTTGCTTACATTTTGCCAGCTGCTGCATATATCAAAGTTACTGAAGGAAAGTTATTATCATGGGATAAGGGTCCTGCTGTTTTTCTTGCTGTTGTTGGTGTTATAATTGCTTTAACTGGAACAATAAAAGCTATTTTTGATATGGTTCATGGCATTTCATGCAGTCATGGAGCTGAAATGTCATATTGTGTTACAAATACAACTTTTCTGAAAAATTTAACTCTACATGACTAAAGTCTTATTGTTCTTAAGGTTGTATCATATGTAATGACATTTTAAAGCATCCTTTTTCTGGGATAAATGCAGCTGAATCTAATTTTTAAATTGTTATTTTGATAAAGTATATTTACTTGTTTTATATTTTTGTTGTATTTTTTGTAGTCATATGTGTGTTGTATAGCTCTTCATTGAATGTTAAATAATTTTAAATTATTGTAACATAAGAATGAATTTTGTTGAGTTGGATTAATTTTAAGATTAGATGCTATTAAATTTTCAAATGTGTGTAGCTCTAACTTTTCTGTGATACTAGTTACTGTCACATTTGAAATGTAAATAAAAATTAATGCAAATGCTTATTCATTTTCATGTGTGATGATCATAATAACTCTACCATGATCATTCGTTGTAATTTATTAGCAATTATAATGTAAAAGAAAGATTGTTTTTAAATTTTTGTTTGCCAAAAGGTGACTTTTTTTAACTTTTAACTCACTTTTTCCCATATTCTTGTGTTCAAAACAATATAAATATATACAAAAATTTGGCAGTAAGTAATAGGTACATAGTATTTAACAAATTAGAATTCATTTATTCACTCAGAAAAGTTGATGTTAAAAATAAAAAATTTTTTATAAAGCATATGCATTCAACATCGAAAACAATTGTGTAATAATCTGTTCTTGTATAAGGGGTGTTCAAATGAAAAGGTGCCAAATGTCACAACAAAGTAACCATTAACAAGTTTGCATATACCACTATGTGAGAACCTAGTGGCACATTTAGGGATGCGATTGGAGCAGCGGCGTACGCAGACAAATCATTTCAGGGGAGGCTGAGCGGACACTCTGTGAGAGGAGGGGGCGGGGCACCTCATAAAATGCAGCTAAAAAATAATGTTTCAAATTTCTGATGTCAATGCTAATTTCAAATGGAAAAAATACATCATTAAAAAATGTCATTATTATAATTATTGTTGAGAAGTAAAGCGTTTTGACAAAAATAGAAAATGTTAAAAATTAAATTTGAAAAATTTTCTTTGTTAAAGAAGGTATTCCTGAAGCAAGTGCATGCAATATTTTTGCAAATTTGAGTTTAATTAGCATTAATTTTGCCATTTATTTTACTATAATCCTAATATTGGGTTTTAATCACACATTTGTTAAAATTTATTTAACAGAATTAGATCAATGAACAAGAATCAATCATTGTTTCTAAAACATATTTGGAGAAAATGTCAACAAAATTGAATTATAGGATAACCATGCATGTCATACAGTAAAACGGAGAGATTAAAAAAAAAAAGAAAAGGAGGAATTTACTATTTTTCCCCTTTCTTTTAATTTTGCCCCATTTATTTTTTTTCAAAAGAAATGTTCGTGTCTTGATTTCAGCAAGAAAGGAAAAATAAATAAATAAAAATGAATGAAAATGATTTCAGTTTAAAATTTAAAAATTTGTTTGGAAAATTTCGGAGGGGGCTGCAGCCCTATCAGCCCACCTTCTGAGTACGGCACTGGATTGGAGCATGTGTGAATGCTCACATGCGCCGTAAAGCCGGAAAGGCTCTTACAATGAGCTGTCCAGTTGACATGGCATTGTGTGTGCGCGTAGGATGGCGGATTTCAGCTTTAAAAAATCAGGTATGCGTTATACGATTTCTGACAGTAAAAGGTGTTTAACTGCTCAATATTCATCGACCGGGGCTACTCACGTAGAGTGGTTCTGTTTCATGATAATATGTGTCCACAGTTGTCCACTCGACACTGGACAAGTTCAAATGGGAGCAGCTTGGCCATCCACCTCACATCCCAAACATGTCACCCAGCGATTTTCATGAGTTTGGTCCTTTGAAAAAGTATCTGAAAGGGAAGCGCTTTATCTTGGATGACAAACTCAGGGACACTGTAAAGGACTGGGTCTCGTCACAGCCACAGAAATTCCGGGAACAAAGAATTCTTCTGTTAGTTAATCAGTGGGATCCTTATGCTCAGGCATATTTTGATTACTTTTAATAAAATCTTTATTTAGACCCACAGTATCATTTAGTACCTTTTCATTTGAACAACCCTAATACGTATACATTTATGATAATAAGAAGCAAAAGTTTTCATTGTCCAAAAAATGGATAAAGGAGGAAACCAAATGTAAAACCAATTGCAATACAACATTTTGCTTTCAAATGCTAAACTTTTAATTGTTTGTAATAGGACAAGTAACTACCATTGTTTCAGGTTTTTTTTTTTTTTTTTTAATATAAAGTGAAAGTAATGGTTAACACGATTGATTTTTGCATGGAAATGTTTAGGTGGTAAAAAATACATTTCATGATCTTTTATTCTTTCATATGCAATGTTCAGTTACTCAGACATATAAGTTGTTAAATTTATACTTTTAGTTAACTTAACCCTCTTGGGACCAAATTATGAAATAATATGAAATCTATATATATGTGTATATTTGTTTACCATTTAATAGATAAAAAAAGCCAATGTAAATCTTGAGCAGAGTCCCCCCCCCCACACACACACTCTCTCTCTCCAAATTTATCTGTTTAATTTTTTTGATGAACCTTGTATGAGGCCTAATATAAAGCCTCAGATGTGCAGGGTAAGGAAAGAGTTAAAAAGTTTTAAAACCATTTTTAACTTGAATATGTTTTAGTTAAACACATCTATTTTTCTGAAAATGTCACTAAAATATGTATGCAGTTTCAAATTTTACCCTCAGAATAGCTGATTATGTAAACAATTGTTGTTTTCTAATTTCCTATTTATTAGTTTTATACACTAGTCATTGTTAAGGTTATAATTGATGGGGGGGGGGGGTAATTCAATTGCACTGATATCACTAGAACTATGTGTCTGCATCTATACATAACACAGTTTTTGTATGTGCTGTAGGAGCTATTAAATTGATGCATAGCATTGAATTATTTCCTTGTAAATAAAGTTTGTACTTCAATTTGACTGAAAAGGGTTTTTTAATAATTGACTTCCTTTAGGTTTAGAGGCATTACTAATATTTTTATTTGTTCCATTACAGACTTGACGGCTCATGGAAAACAAATTTTGCTTCTATTTATTTGTCATTTTTTTATCTTTTAGCATGAATTTGTATCCAGGGTTTTTTCAAATAGTTAAAGCAATGGACTAAATATTACTGTAATGTAATGTTACTCCATTATCAATTGTTAATAATCTTTAATAGAGTGTTTGCCTTATTTTAATTGAAGATCTGCAGAGTTGAGTGTAAAACAATTATTAACTAGATTCATTGCATTACTTGTTGAATTATGATGTTGCAGCCATATTTAACCAAAATTATTGAGGATATCTCTTCAAATACTTTCAACCTTAGACTATAACATTGCCAAGGTTTTTAATGAATGGTATACTGTAGAGTTTTCTAATGATTGGAAATCATATTAAATAGTCAAAATTTCAAGTACCAAACATTTATTTTTCTTTTCTGACCGGTGATATTTTTACCGCAGACAGTGGACAAAATTTATTTTCAAACATTTCAGTTTTAGTTGCTGAAATTGAGATGAGAACATTCAGTTGCATAATTTGGGTAAAACATTATCTGTCAGATTATATATATTTTGAATGTCAGCCAATATTCAAGCTCCTTTTCTTCATTTTTTTTTCCCTTCAGCGACATTTATAACCTTTCGCTCCTCCCTTCCTCCATTAATTATTTAGTTTTTATGAAGCTCTGTGTTAATTATTGTCTTAAACTAATTCATACTCCTTTGAAACTTACTATTTGCTTATTGGAATCTCTCTGATTTGTATATTTCTTGTGTTACCTTTTGTTGTGTTAAAGTTCTTAAATTTGACTTACACCAAATTCATCAGATTGATCTTGATTATGGTCCTATCGAACTATAGTTTCCATTGTGATATTATTTCATACTCACTTTAAAAGTTCCTTTTGCGTATATACATTATGGTTCTTAAAGTGTATTTCTGGGTATTATCAGCTAAATCTGCTTGAGTAAGAAAATGCATTTAATTCAGAATACACTAATCAGAGAAAAGGAAGTGGCCTTAAATCAGCCTCTTTAACCTAAACTGGTTATGTTTGCTTATGAAAATATGTATATCTTTAGTTTTAATAATAACAGAAACTCAAAAGTATTATATTGTTAATTATTTCTACGCTGCTTAATTATTGCAAGTTTTAAATTGTCATAGCCTAATTTTGCTGCAAATATGAAACAAATTTTGAGCATGAAAGTTTCATTCTATACACAACAAGCAGAAACTTTTAAGAAAATGTGAAAGGAATGAAAAAACAATTTTATTGCTTTCCCTTTAAACATTAAAAAAAAAAATTGTTATTCATATTTTGTCATCAAAATGCAAGCAACGAGATCTAATAATCATTATTTAAAAATTCAACTAAAAAAGGTGAAATATTTCTTAAACGTTAGTTTTAATTTCGCTTGATTTAAAAAAAAATAGAAACAAAGTTGAAAAGATATTTTAATCACTCATTTTTGTGAATTTTAAATAATTTTGTTTTGCAAGTTTCTTATTTCATTGGTGCACTTTTTTTTTTTTTGAATCTGTGAATAATATTTGAAAACTAATTACAACAACTTTCAAGTAAAACTTAATAAATTCAACTTATGCTCACAAGTGTAAACATTTTTTACAATTTACTGGGTTTTAAGATGATTATATTAACCTTAGAATTTTGAAACATTTTTGCTTCAAAAAAGAAACATAGAGGGTAAAGAAAAAAGTATTGCTTCTTTATTAGTGTTTCTTTTATACTGATAAACTTTTTCTGGTTGTGTGATTTTGTGTATGTATGTATTTCTTTTTTATTCCTTCATTGTGATTTTTCTCCTGTGATATTTGTCTGTTAGTTATTTTTCTTTCATGTTCACATGCTTAATGTTCTTCAAATTATTATATACTGTACATACAAATCAAGTGACTGCTATTAAGAGTTGTGAATAATGTTACTCTCAGAATATTAATGTATTTTGTCTTGTTTTTATTTTTAAATTTTATGATATTGTTGTATCAGTTAAACTTTAATGTTTATAGTTTATTAATTTCATATGAATTGAAATGTACTTAAAGTTATATTTTTGAACATTTAAAGAGTGCAGTTATATGCATACCAAGTGCAATGCGCATGTTCAAAATACTCCTGTACTCCTGTTTGTACTTTTTTTTTCCACTATTCTTCACATATTTTCAAAGTATTTCTTTGTCCAAAATCACCTCTAAATTTATATGTTTTTCTTGTTAGTGTTAAAACACTGATGTAGACAGTTTAAGATGGCTGTGCTACATGAAGTTTTGTGTCAGTTCTAGAAATTTAACATTGTTAGAGTGTAGTTAGTAATTAAATGTTACAGTGAGTTTTACTATCAAGAGCTACGTGTGCATGCACACACACACACACATATATATATATATATATATATATATATATATATATATATATATATATATATATATATATATATATATATATATATATATATGCACAAGAGCATTTTATGAGTTATATAATAAACTCTTTAAATAAAATTTCAAGAGTTTGAAGGATAAAGGTTTTGATATAGCTTTAAAATAAAGAAGGATATTTACTTGATAACTTTTGCACACACTAAAATATGTGAGTTGAGTAAACTATTGAATTTGTGCAATGTACTTGCTTCTGATATCATATGTAATTGAAAATGATACATGAAAAAGGAATTTTGCATTTTATTCAAATCTCTTTTTTAGACGTATTACTTTTTGTTTTCAACTTCAAAGAAAATAATTCATCATTCATTTTCATTCATAAATTGCAGACCTGAGGTATTTGAGTGTTTAATGCATTAGAAAATAAGACAGAATTAATCATCTTTTCTCAAGATAGAAATATCATACAACAAATCACCAAATTGAACTTCATTGGAAAATGTTTTTTAGGACAAAATATTATTTGTTTTATTTGCTGAGCAATATTCCAAAAATAACGAATTTTTTATTTATTGTGATCTTTTTAAATTTCCTTTTCCTGAGTTTACTCAATTGTTACTACTTTTTTCTAAGTACAGTTAACTATAAGATACTGTGTATGCTATTCTGATAATACTTTGATTGTCTGCCTGTACAGGTAAAACTGTTAAGAAAATTAGCTTGATTGTGCAAAGTAATTCCATGATATTCTCCCTGAAAAGTATTTGTCAATGTTTCTCATTCAGAGAGATCTTAAAGAAAGAGATGTGCCTGCCTGGAAGTTAACTGTCTTCCACTTGACTGCTTAACTGAAGAAATTCTGAAGCCTTTTGAGTGAGCAACTTTATGATTTTCACTTTATTTCACACTAGTAACTACAACTCCTGACATTAAACTATATGTGATATACCAGAAAATGAATTTTAACATAATACTTCCAAACAGTGGTGGATTTAGTGTCGCAATTGTAAGGGGCCCTGAAAGGGATACAAAAATGCACATGACAAATATTTTTCTAATGAACTCATACAACAATACAATCTAACTTAGAATGAATGTTATATATTTTTTTCCCAGTAGCGTATTTCCGATCTAATACACAATCTTCTCCAGCTTAATGAGATTTTCCAGGAATCAAGAGCAGTTCTAAGTATCAACTTCATGATTGGCTACTTTCATATCAAAAGCGCTGCAGAAGCCCAACAATAATATCCCTCATGATAAATAAAGCATGCACCAAGGAAATCTCCACAAAAAACAAGTTCAAATAGCTAGTGGTTACTTTTTTATCTTTCTCTTCTAACTAGCTGCTTGATTTCCAGGCGCGCACAATGTTATAAAATTGCTGTACTTATTTATTTTATGTACAGTAATCTTACCCTCCTAATAATTATTACTTTTATGCTTTTGCAGTGCTGTATATACTATGTTGAACAACACCGCTTTTTCAAAAATTAGCTGTTTATTCATGACTGTATGAGAGAAATGATCATAGATAGTTACAAAATGATTAAAGACATTTGAGGGCTGTTTATAAGAAAAATAATTGTGCATGAGTTTCAAAAAGATATATATATACCCTGCTTCACATAACAAGAACTTTTGACTTCTGGGAAGGGTTATGGAATGCATCCTTAACCATGAACCCCACATATGGGAAGTTAAGAATACCACAGCAATGAGGCTCAGGTGAAGAAGAGACCTGATGTAAAATTAAAATGCATTTTATACTCCTATATTTTTAAGTTTGACAAAACTGGAAGTGGGACTGTTATAAATCTGCAAGCAATGTCCATTGTGTAAGCCAAGACTCTGCCTTGTACATAGTTCAGTAATAAGTAAAAGGGGCCCCTAAACTTGTAAATCCACCACTGCTCCCTAATAGTCAGACATGAGTATTCTTAGCTCTCATATGGGAATGCATATAAAAATTTATGGTGTATAGACGAGCTATCTTTTTCATGATTGAAAAAATGTGAGGAATAATGTAAATATTAATCTATCATTTTTTATGTTAAGATTTACAGGAGCTCTACAGTTTACCTTTCTGATAAATTATCATGTTACATCAACTATGTATTTTGTTATGATCATCATTATGATATGATCTGGTACACTTTTTCTAATTTCTTTATATTTTCCCATATTATATGTATAATATTGATAATTTAACTGGCTAGAGAACATTTTAATAACGTATTTTTATGTGAAATCAGGTACATTCTGTTTCAATAATTTAAATTTCATCTTAATAGCCTAAAGTCCTAGAACTGAGCGGTTCGTTTTAAATGCAAAATTGTTTACTGTATTCTAGTGTATATTTAATTCTTCTTGACAACACTGTTAAATTTTTATTGCAAATGTTTTATTTAGTGCAATATATTTTGATAAGAACAATGACTTAATTAAGCATGTATTTTTATATTAAAATATATCTTACCCTTTTGTTTTAACTAATGTTCAGTTTAGAGAACATTGAACCTAACCCTGAAAGTTTAGCAAGCATTTTCTTGGTTTTTAATTGCTCATTTTCAGGAGCTTTTTTTTCTTTTTTTAAATCTTGAAGCATTCCATTTTTCAATGAAATGAATTTATGTGGATGCATGTAATTTATTTTGTTTTCTTGAAGCTTGTTTTAGAATTTGTTCTGCATTTACTGTCTTTGATAATCAACGCTAAAGTTGTCATTTGTTCTGATGGCTTCTTAACTATAATAAGTTCATTAATTTGCTTTAGATTTCTCTAAAATTATTTCATGTATATCTGGGTGAATATCAGGAAAAGTGCTAATTTAAGTCACAAATGAATTTCTCAAGCAATTCCAAATAAAAACAAAAAATTTTTCTTTTTTCATACAGTAAATTGCATCAAACATACAATCCATGACAAAATTTTCAGGTTTTACTTTAATTTGTGACAATAGAACTCTTTTTATTGCTTCAATGTCATGTCGGCAGCGCGTCACACATTCGAATCGCAAAGTTCAAAAAAATCCTGCGGATTGTAAAACATCGCAGCAGAAACAAATACTAAAGGAAATAACATGTTTTATGTTCATCTATGACGATTAACTCTTGTGTTTTAGATAAAATGAATTTAGATCGATAAAAAAAAACAATCTCTGCTCGTCACAAGTTTTCACATTATGACGAGTGAGCCAACTTCCGGAATGATAAACATTTTTTTGGTGCCAAAAAATTACGCTGGATGAAACTCTAATATATGATGTTTCAGTTCCGATAGAAAATTTTCACTTCGGCTGCATTGAATTACAGGTAAGATTTTTTCAATCTTGACTTTTCTGTTTCTACCAAATGAAGTGTCATGTCGGCAGCGGAAATTAAGACACAAAATAAATTAATTTTTCAATTTATTTTTGCATGATGGAAAAGAAACCTACCGTCATGGCGTTTTTATTTTCGAATCTTTAATTAGGGACGTTCAGCTATCATATTGCGGGAAATTTGTCATGTCGGCAGCACTGAAGTAGAAGATATTTGTTACGAAACTGTTGCGTGCGTTACCGATGTTTTTTCGCAATTCTTTCTTCATGTTATGTGTTATGAGTTGAGTTTTAAAGAACAAAGATAATTTAAAGTGCATCGCCAAATTTTCTATTATTGGAAGCAGTTTATTTATTGTTTTTTAGATGCTTCAAAAACATTAATTGTTCCGCAAAATTTGAGTTTTCAAACAAAATTATTGCCATTTTTCACCCTCTTTTCTTTTACATCAATATTCAGACCTTCGTTCGTAACTACATAATTATCATGTTACATCAACTATGTATTTTGTTATGATCATCATTATGATATGATCTGGTACACTTTTTCTAATTTCTTTATATTTTCCCATATTATATGTATAATATTGATAATTTAACTGGCTAGAGAACATTTTAATAACATATTTTTATGTGAAATCAGGTACATTCTGTTTCAATAATTTAAATTTCATCTTAATAGCCTAAAGTCACCCTAAAAGCACCCTAAAATATAATTTTGTTTTAAAATGGATAACTTACGAACAGGTTAGTGCAACCCCCTCTCCCCCGCCAAACTCTGTCTTGAATTAATTTCGTGTTTTGAAGATTATGTTAAGAATTTTATTTCATTTTGATTTTTTAACTATTTACCTATTTATCTGTTTGAAAAAAACTTTGTCGCACTAATTTAAACTTTAACTAACTCTTAATTAGTTTCTAATTTTATTTATGAAACAGAAAAGCGTTCAGGCTGTATAAGTATTATTATATTCTAAGTAATTATTTTCTCTTCAAACATAAAAGGTAGTAAGTAAGTGTGTTTACTTTTGTATACTAAGTGTAAAATCTGTAATATTTGTCAGATCGGTAGCATTCTCATCATGTCAGTAACGCTCAAAGACAACCCCCCCCCCTAAAATGGGGGTAAATGTTCACTTGACCATGTCCCTAATTAAAAAAAAATTGTTACAAATGTGTATTTGAAATACCTTATTAATTTTATTTTCTTAGTATCTTTAAAAATTGAAAATTTCCATGGTCAAATTGGCACTTTTTCTGATATTCACCCATCTACAGAATTACGAAAGAAACTTTTTTAAAGTATCTAATAATGTGCTTGAATGCACTTTGAGCTATTCAAATATTTTATTATAGTAAATCCTTACATAATTTTGTGATGCATTAAAAAATATGTGAACTTTCTAAGGATATATGCATATACCTGTAGTTTTCATATTGATATTTACTTCATGTAATAAATTTATGTTAATTGTTACTGTGTGTGTGTATCTCAAATTCTTTTTTTTTTAGCATATACTAAGAAAACAAAAAAGTGGACAATTTATAATTTATTTAAACTACCAAAGATTTTTAACAAATCATACAATTAACAAATATATTTTAAATAAATTAAACATTCTAACAATTTTTTTCATTTACAGAGTATATATTATGATATGGTTACAAACATTAAAATATTCAAGCTATATATAAATTGTACATTTGATATAAATTACATCTATAATTTTGAGATTCACATGAAAATTTTTGAGTTTTCATGTGAGCTACATAAATATAATGCAATAAAATCATCTTTCAAGATCAGATTTCTATCTGCATTGAACTGTGATACATATGAGAAACTTGCTCCACATAGAAAAGTCATACATGTAAAACAGATTTACTAACACAAAATTGCATCTTCAATTATTTACAACTTTCGGAAGAAAGTAACATTTTGCACGGCAATCTTGGAATGACTATAACTACAAAAATATGTAATTGTTACAATCTCTTTGTGGCTGGATTTCAAAACTTATGCAGAAATAAATATATATCACAAAAAAAAATTATTTGAAAATGAGCTTATAAATTTTTGACATTTTTAAAAATAATTATATTTCTTGGTGTGACATTCTGAACTAAGCACACTGATATTTTAACTACAAAACATGTGTGTAATATTCTATGATATTATTATTATTTTAATTTTTAATATAAATGCTTTTGTGTTTCTAAGGCCAGTTTAATATATTTATTCATTTTTATTTACATATTCCTTATAAGTAGTATCTATACATTAAAAAAGAGTTTTGTATAACATTTTATATTCAGCTAAATTCACAGATTTCAATGGATAAAACTCTTCATGTAACGTCAGCTCTTGTATCATTAGGACAAAAAAAATACTTCAATCTCAAAATTTAAAATCTCAATTATTTCTGCAAAAAATATATATTAGATGTAGTATTTTTATAAATTTATATACAGTCAAAGCAAAAGCATTCATATCTCAACCATGCTCAAAAACAGATGCTCAGGAATAAATATTTTGGCACCAAAAATCTACAGCGATTTATCGCAAATATTTATTTGCTAGCACATTTTGATTTATTTAATAGTTTTTCTGTAGATTTTTATCCATTCTTACCACTTACACCAGCATTTTCCGTTGTAATCCTCTATCTATCTATGATACAGGTATCACAAATTAGTTCACAATAAAGGAAGCATTTGTTGTTATGGAAAAGTTTCTATTTCTGATTATACATTTTATGTTTTAAAGTGCACTTAAACATTTTAATACTCAGCCTAAGCTTCTAGTCACAAAAAAGGAAAAATCCTACTCAATAAGACTATTCTTATTTCACTTAGCTCATTTCTTGCATCAAGATAAAGCTTGTTAGATGACAATGAGTATTAATAACTTTGCTTACTTAAAAGACTGCTTACTTAAACCATAAAATGCTAAAATTTGAAGACCAAAGTCTTCAAATTTAAGCATTGCATTTGAGAACTTGCTTCATTGAATGCATCTTGATACCCAATTTTCAGTGCATTCCGAAAAATTAAAATTGTACAAGAAAATAGTTATTTTAAAGGGAATGTGAAGTTGGACAAGGAAAATATGCTAGTGAATTTCTTGATGAAATATATGGAATGTTTGTCAATTAAAAAGGTTTGCATTTTCTGGTGATGTTTACAGAATCTTCAAAGTCATCTTACAAGCTATACCATTAAAATAGACATTGATTAGAATTGAACAATACAATACGCCAATTTTATTAATCAGCCATTATCAATAACATGTGATGCAACTAAGTAGACTATATTTAAAAACTAATATAATTCATTTTCTGAACGACATATATCTAAATCGTATATAAAAAGAAATTATTTCTTTCTCAATATCATATGAACATTATGAAATTCATTTTGTTATATATATAAATGCCATTTTATGATCAATGCTTCATATTTTTATTTAAAAAAGAAAATTACTAAAAGGCTTCAAAAGAAGAAGCATTTCATACCAAAGGAAATTTGAAATATATGCAAATCAATATGTTTATAAGAATTTACGAAGCTCCTTTATTATAACTTTAAATTGATTTTAATTCCTTAAATGTTTCATTTTAAATAAAAACTTATTGCATTATTTAAATGATAATGTCTTCCAAGCGCTGAATTATTTCCCCCTAAAACATTCATTTGAAGTTTTTTAATGTCTGGAAGCTTTTGGTAGCATCTGTATAAAATACAGAGCAACTTGAAAATTTAATTTTTTGTGTTCATTAAATTAAATTTTTTATCACAAAGTTTGATAGTTTCAATCTCAAAAATGTAGATCAGTTGAAGTTTTAACATATTATTCATAAAACTCGAAAATATGATTTATCAAATAAATAGTACATGAGATTTTCTCTCACTGTTCTGATGAACATGAATCCTGTTGTTCTTACTTAAAATATTTATGTTTTGTTACAAATATGTCACATTTTAAAAACCAACATGATATAATGAACATGGTAAAAAGTAATTAAAATATGATGGAAAGATATTTAAATCATGTATATATGTATACATACATGTAGATTACAAATTCACATATCTAAACATATTGCTCAAATATTGAATGTAATAAACTTTCTTAAACAGTTAACTTTTAAGTACATAGAGGAGCTATGCAACATTTATGCTTAAACATTAGAAATAGCATTTATATCGTAAACAAGAACATTATTCAATATTTTTTTAATGCTTTTCACATGATATGATACAAGAATTTCAATTATAAAAAAAAAGTCATATAGCACTACATTTACAACAAATAATAAATTGAGAATTAAAACAGGTGTCCTTTTTTATAGGTGTAGTGCTTTTTTCATGGCTGGTATACTGAATATGCAGCACTTACTGCATGATCAGTGTATTTTCTACAGCAACACACTATTTATATTCGGTTCTGACAGAGCACCACTGATAACATGAAATTTTCTATGTCCTTTTGCCATACGCCAATACAGTTTAAGTAAAAATAAGCTTAAATACGATGAGTATAGTTTCCATTCATGTTTCTCAATAATGAATATTTACTAACTTAATTCTATAGTAGTTGGCCTATAACTCATCACTTATTGCAGTTCTCTGGACAGGACTTTCTGTATATTTTACGTAGTTTTTTTAATATAAATGATGATTATCAGCTACCTGTCCCTTGAAGATGACGTGGCCAGTTTCTTCGAAGGTCCCAACTTTCATTTCACTGATAAGCCTTTTGCCGGAATATTGCTGTTATTTCTTCTACGGTTTTGTTTTTAGTTTCTGGGACGCATTTGTATGTAAACAACCAGAAGATGGCTAATAATGCCGTAAACAGTAAGAAAGTGTAGACGCCCATTATATTCTGAAAATAAGAAAACACACTAACTTAAATAAAAGTCTAACAAAGTTCGATACATTGTTTAAATGACAGAGCCGATAAACTTAGAATGTTATTATATTAACAATTACTTACTAAAAACCGAACCGATGTCTTATTGATAATGTTCATTAGCCTCCAACATATTTATTTTCTATATCAGTGGTGCATAACACTTCATCTATTCACCGATTGGAAAACGAAATTTTATTTCTCTTTCAAAAGTATTCTTAGTACCTTTAACTATTATTACCCGCTATTAGACAAAGTATGGAAAATTTCAATTTTATGTGATGTTAAAAAAGGATATAAGTAAATATCATCTAAAAATGTAATTAATGAAACAATCTTTCCAACTACAAGTCATAAAGAAGATAAAGAAATGCTGATCCTCCTAAATTTAGAAATAACACTCCCGAATTTTATACCGTAATTTTCACCATTTTATAATTTCCAAAAGTTTTTGCATAAAAAATACTTCTATCTGAACAATTATAGGTAAACCAAATCTTGGAAACCGCTTTTAAAATACAATAGAAATACAGTTGCGAAAACGAATTTCGGAACTTCAAAGAATCCTTTTTTCGATACAAAGAAATGAGCTTGTGTAGGAAAAGACATCTGATAAAAACGTCGGCTTTATTTTAGTATAAAGGTTAATTTTTTAATTGCGTTATAGGAGAAGTTAGAAATGAAATTGAGCATTTTAATTTCCTCTGTGCAAAATAAAGAGAAAATAGCAGACGAAAATGAAGAGAAAAAAATAGTGGAGTAAAAATCAAACTATATGTAAAAAAAAAAAAACGCCATTATTTTGTCCATGCTTCGTTAAATTTCAAAAGTAAGACACACACATAGTACTTAAAAAAAAAAAAAAAAAAAAAAAAAAAAAAAAAAAAAAAAAACAATACCATCAAAAAAAAAAAAAAGTCACATTTTTTCTACGCTTGGGTTTCTGAATTCCTCCTATAGAGTTCCAATGCTTCTCTCTGGTCAGCTAGTAAACTTAAATTTCAGCGTCAAAATGCAATTTAGGAAAATCATAGATATACTTAAAACATTTGTAATTCTACTATTTCAAAACTATGAAAAAACAAATAAAATATTAAATTTTATGAAAATATACATTACCTCATTTTATGAACTTTTAAGAATACATTTCTTGAACATAAATATATTTTATAATTTTAAAATGTCACTATCATGATCGGAATTTTTTGAGATGAGCAAGACTAAAAAAGATGATTGAAAATATTTTTGATCAACAATGTACCTGTAATGGCAAAAATCCTAAGCCCACAACGAAATTTGCACTCCAATTCACTGTGACAGCAATGCTTGTAGCTATGGGGCGAGCACCTTGTCCGAACAATTCAGTTACAAGGAACCAAGGAATTGATCCTGCAAGTAAAAACAAATGCATTATATATGTTCTGCATTTTTCGATAAGCTACACATAGCTTTAAATGCCGTTAAAAATCAATTTAAATAAAGCACAAATTATTTAGAAAGTACAGCAAAAAGCTATTTTAAGGCTACAATGGAACCTCTTCCTCAGTGCAAAAAGCTCAGCATACAACATGAAAGCTGCGAGTTCTCTCGCAGCTCCAAATTTGCCGAATCGTCAGAAAGAAATTTCGAATATGAAATTTTTCGGGAGGTTACTGTGACCTCCCACTAGAGTACCGCTGAAGATACCCTCAACGAATTTCCTTAATATCTAAAGACTAGTAATATGTACATTCAATAGCTCCCTCAGTAATGATTTATCGTTTTTTGAGTTAATTGCAAGTAAAAAACTAAAAATTATAAAAATTTCGAGAAAATTAAGGGTTTTTGGTCTTTTGCTGTTTCTCTATACAAATTTATATAAACATTATTACTATACACTTAAAGTTTCAGCAAATCTGACCTACTTAATGGACACATTTTATTATGAGAAAAAAGAATTAAAATGAGCTACAAAAAAAAAAATATTTTCTTGAAAACTAGAAGAGACCCCACACTTCTTTTTTTTTTTTACGTTATTCTAAACACCTGTAGGTTTCATAATCCATAAAAGTTATTTTTTCTAGGGTTGCTGTTTTGAGTTAAATGCGACTAAAAAACCACAAATTTTGAAAAGTATCTAAGTATTTTTCTCTTCAAAGCAATGAAATAGTAAACACAATTTTCGTGCTGCATATTCTCTGCATAGTATAAATTTTCAGTATATGTTTTTAAAAAAATTGATGGTTGCTTTAAGGGATAAATAATGGAGTTTGAAGTTGAGCGAAAATGGACTAAAAACCATACTTTGCGGCCGCTTAGCTAAATAAAGTAACAACCCCCCAACCCAAATAGCTATGAAGTCCTTATAACTAGACGCTGTACAATCAATAAATGTAAACATAACCTTGAGGTGGTGTTTCTGTAAAAAACTACAGCGCACTGAAATGCGTCTTTCAGTCGTTTTTCCAAAAAAGCACTGCAAAACATCGAACTTTGGGAATTTTTACCGAGCGAACAAAATTTTTGGGGGGACTAAAGACTTCATAATGTTCGCTTCTTATGACCTACTTTCACATATAAAAAAATGAGGAAAATCAGAAAATGTTATTGTCAAAATTTTCCTTTTTTGTCTGATTTTCAAAATAATGGCTTTTAAGCTTTTAACTACCACCTTAACGGTAAACCAGTACCCAGCAAATTTCATAATCAGTTTAGTCAATGAGGCATTGGAAGGGAAATAGGTACGTAATTTTTTTGAGTAGTTCAGTGTTCTTTTATTTAGTATGTTTGAGTTCCTTGTTCGCTTATTTGAATTAGGTTTTGATATTTACTTAGTAATAGTTTGGAATTTTTTCTTTTTATGTCTTTTATGACTTGCTTGTGTAATGTATAAGACTTCCAGTATCCCTTTGCTTGTCTATGAGATGCTAGGGACTAATGTTGCATTGTAGTCAGAAATATTTGGAAGATCTGTAAGCATGTCATTAACCTTGTAAATAAATCTAGTTAAATCTACATGCACTCTTTATAGAACAATAATAAACAATATTTTTTATTCTAATTATTTATTGAATATAATCCCCAAACTGTAGTCATTTTCAATGGAATTAGTTTTTTTATTCATTTCGCATTTTATAATTCCTAATAATAATCTGTACATTTTAGATACGCGACAGAGATTAAAAAGATCTCCAGTTTTTAGAATTTTAAAACTGAGTTCAAAATGTCTAGGATCACGTGCTTCTGAAATAACACTAAAATGAAGTGTTATGAAGTAGATAATAGTTTCGCAATTTGCAAAATTTGCGCCTTGCGCCAACGAAAGTACAGAAGACATTGAAATAATGTCTCGTATTTCGGTTGTCTCCGTTGGTCAAGCCAAACGGACCTATATAATCAATGAGGAATCTGCATGCATTTTTTTTATTTTTTTAAATGGAAGTTCAGGTCATTTCATGACGATAGACACCAATTTCAGTTCAATCGGACAATTAGTTATTTTGTAATAAATTCTTAAAGTCGCCCGATAAGCCCCGCCCCCTATTTTCCCCATCTCCGCTGATGCCCGGCTGATGACGTCGCAATTCACTTTACTCCTTCTCACCCTGGGCGCTCGCTCGTAAGTTCCCAATAGAACCGGGGTCTCCAAACGTTTTGCCCACTGGCCACTTTTGAAAATTACAAGGCTCGAGGTCAGTCCACCCCTCCCCCTTCCCCCTCCTAAATAGATATATAACTCATCATACACATCGTAATTTAGAATCAGATACATTTTTTGTATTAGAAACAGTTGAAATATATGTAATAACTGATGCACCATAGTGCGGCTCGTGCAAGGGGACTAGGGGAGGGGACGTCCCCTCACTTACAAAAGGAAAAGGGCCCTTCCCCCTCACTTTTCAGAATAAAAAAGTAATGATCGATTGAAATCCTTTTTTTACTCAGTGGGTTGATTTATTTTATGGAAGTAAAAACTGCAAATTCTAAAAAACGGACTTCTTTCCAGGCCATTTCATAAGGGTAGAACTTAGAATCGGAAGGCGTATGTCAAAGGTGGCTATCCGTCTTAAATTTTAAGGCCACTTCTCACTTTTTAAATTGGTCTTTTAATTATTAGTGTTAAAATCTATGTAACAAAATTCTTTAAAAAAAGACTTCAGGGGTGCTGCCTCCTCCCACGCATACGTTTCTTTTGACCCCCACTTTTTTGGTGCACCAGCCGCCTATGAACTGCACTTTCAGATAAGCGTTGAGGCATTCCTACAATTTAAAAACGAGCTTCAAGTTTTATATTATTTTTCAGTTTCCATTCATAGAATGTAGAATTTTTCTTAGACCATCATAACTAACATTCATTAAACACTAGGGTGGAAAACTAAAATAATCAAAGTTACTTAAAAAATGATTCCAAATTGGTTTATTTCTGAAGCTACCTACTCCATAACATTAAAAATTTCCTACTGTATCATCATTAATTATTATTTATGAAAAAAATTACATTTATTACCTGTTAGAAACATTTTGTATAACCTTATTAAATCTTTTATGGACTTAGAAATTTTCCCTAATGTGTTTTTCGAACGATGCTTAATTTCTAAAGAAACAAATCACAAAAAA